>JBAIAA010000912.1:600000-779216 GCA_037893245.1 Crossaster papposus | reverse complement strand
TATCATCACTGACACCATGAAGTAACGCCCAAGTCCACTCCAGGGGTGATTACTTTGTGAAAACAGTTACATGACAAATGTTGGTTTCACAAAGAAACAAGTGTGCGTGCGCACATCAAACACTGGCACAATCGATTGTTCGTTTTTACAAAGTTACAACAATGTTATACCATGGAGCTTTTTATAGCTCCATTGTGAAATACAGAAACACAATTCAGTTGAACACTTTTTAAACCGCTTGACAGGAATGTAATTGATCTGTAATTCTTGTGGGATTATAGGAAAAAATAAATAAAAGCCTTTAAAGGGAAACTCCACCCATAGTTTATAATTGCATATTGTTAAAGAGTGTCAATTGCCATTGTTACTTGATTTTTATTTCATTTTTATCGGTTTCGGTAATCATATAAAACAGATTTTCTCGCACTGCGCTTACCGTCATGCGAGCTGCCATTTTGTTCTGGTTTATCGGTACATCCGAGATATTGTGACGTAGTGTCTGCACCATCAATACGCGAAGCCCGATCGATAGCGGCCCTGCACGCGCAAGCAAATGTATGCCAATGGGCTGTCCCATTTCTTGTTCGCTTTTCGAGAAGTTTAGTTCATTTTTGGAATTTCAAGTTAAGCGTATGGCTGATGTATCTTTAGTCACTCACTATCTAGATGATTTTTTGTTCGTGGGCAACTCGTCCTCCTCGTGACGCGCAAGGAATGCAAGTGAACCCTTTTGTGTACGGCATAGTGTATATGCAATGTATACTGTACATGTGAAAGTAGGCTCAAAATCATACGAAGAAGGACCCGATGCCATACTAGCTTACATATTTTCTATTCTCAGAAAATACAAAAATAAGCAATAGTTTGTGGCGCGTCAAGACGATATTCTGCACAGAAATACAGTACATGTACTCGTAATAGTCGGGCGCCGTACAACATACGTCTGCATAATGTAGTTGGCCGCGTCAAGGTAGGATACCAGTGCGAACAACACGCAATAAGCGATGTGCATTGAGGTGCAGACACTACGTCATAATGGCCCGGGTGAGGCGGAAATTTGAACAATATGGCCGCGCCCTTGTAATCTCGAACAGCAAGAAATCGTGAATATAATAGGCGCGTGAGTCGTTCTCGATAACAAATCAAAACAAATTCTCTGCGGAGTCAGTATGTTACCATATATTCTTTTAGACTAGGTAACATTTTATTTAGCCTGGAATTTCCCTTTAAACTGGCCAAAAATAGATGGGTGTCACTTCATGAAAACGAAAACATGTACTTGTACCGAGTGAGTGTGCATGTACGTAGTACACATGTGTTACTTAGTGAAAACAAAATCACTTGGTTCTGTAAAATACGCGTGTGTACATGAAAATGTAGTGTGCACTCAAGTCCACTCGGGTGTTGTTTCATGGTGTCATTGATGATGTCATACAAATATGTAACATGATTTGAGGCTGTATAGTTGATATTACTTGTATACATGTACTGTAGCTCCCCGGGGTATTGGAAGTTGACAAACTGCATGCAGTTCCGAAGGCAAAGCCGAGAAAACTACTGGACATGTACCGTAATTTCCTGCGGTAAAGATGCGGCTTATCTGACTTTCTAGACCACAAAAACATCGCCGCGCCTTATCTTTCGGTGCGCCGTATATGATGTCGCTTGTGTTCAAAGTGATGGTCTTTGTGTGAAAAATTCTTTGAACGCCGCAATCTTACTCAATAATGCGGTCAACCAATTAGCTCAACTCTCCGGACATTGTGACCATGTTTCCATTAACAATGCCGCGATGTGTTGATCCCCTACGACCGTACATGTACGTGTGTACATGTATGTATGTGATTTAGCACTCGGCAGCGTGCGTAGTCTTGTTTGCAAGACGATCTTCGCGATGCGGGGCGCCCTCTAACGTACGCCGTAGACCACGCGCGAATTACCTTCGCTAAGACCGAAGGTCATTGTGTGTATGGTACGGCATACGCATCAGCGGCCTACGCGCGCTGCATATACCGCGATTAAGATCGTCTTGCAAACAAGAATACAGCGTGCGCTGCATGACGCGTACAACAGCGATAAAAAGCTGGCCTGTACTATGTGGCCTTTTTCTAAACGTTTTTTCGTCTACGTTCCGGCTTCATGCAATTCACAATCCGAACTACACAGCGCGGAGCATTCACAACGACTGGAAAAAAGACTAGGGGGTGTCGCAATTAGGGATACCCCGCACGCGATTGCTGCATGTGATGTACATGTGCATACTTTTTTGTACATGCATGCAGTTTATACTGCAGTGATACATGATATGTATCGGCAAAGTAAACCTCGTGCGATATTGTGACTACTGGTTTGAAGTTTTCATACATTGTTTGCGTGCCAGATAAACTCAAGTACTCAGCAAATTCTTGCTTGGAATAGTGGGATCGTTCTAAGGCAACAAAATGACCCCTTTGTGGCGATGTACCTACACCGGGTGGCGCCTGGTGTTCAGTTCTGGGTGCGTTCAAGCATGCGCCTTTTTCGGCGGTGCGCTTTATCTGTTGACGTTTGAATTTTTTGGGATGATTTTAGGGACCTGCGCCTTAACCGCCGAGCGCCTTGTCCGCAGGAAATTACGGTACATGTACATATATGTAAAGGTCCTAAGCTTTCTGTTTTCTGATGTCATTTCAGAGTAGGGTTGTGCATTTAGAAGTAGTTTGGGAACCGGGTACCCGATAACAAAAAACACTGGTACCCGATAACAAAAAACACTGGTACCCGGGTACCGGTTAAAGAAACTCAACCCCAAATTTTGAGTTTCTTTTCAGCTTGTTCATAAAAGTCTGCACTATAATAATGACACATCAGTGAGTTAATACAGCAGGATATAAGCATTTGCTTTAATAAGGAGTAAACTGCAAATTTGCGAGCGTCATCAATTTGTAATATGTTTTCTTTTTCCTTTGTTGCCTGGTTTCATTTTGATAATTCCCAACAAATGACATTCAAAACCTTTCGCTTTCATCGTCTGAAACGTTTCTATGTAGTTTATAAAGTTGGCTACGGGTACTCAATTCCATAATCTGGAATCGGTTCCTGACATCAACGATCGGGTACTTGAGTACCCGGTTCCGAATCACCTGAATTTCCACTCACTGTGCTTGACTGGCTCTCTTCTTCACTGTAGTCTGATTCTTCGCTACTTTCTTGGTCACTTTCCTCGTCAGAAATCCATTGGGAAAGCAGATTCATGGCCTCCTGCGATAAATTTCTACGGGGTCGCGAGGCACCCGCACCACTTCCCGATGAAGCCGCCATGTTTGTTGTGGTTACACATGTCGCGCGCAGCGTAGGCACGCATCGATTTCTATGCCATCGTTTGTTTTTGGGTGTAATTCAAGTCCCTTTGAAAACAGTGTAAAATCAATAATGTTCAGGACCAAGTTCCATGCGCACCGACATCACTGGGGTTTCTCAAACAACAATCAGATTATTGTCTTGGTCTTTATCTTTCCATTTCTTTTCTATTTTTAGTGGGTTAGCCAATTACATTTTTTAATATTCACACCAAAAGAAACTCACCTCCCGAAAAGTGATACTTCCCGAGCCTGCAAGCAGACATTTTACAAATGGCATCCCTCCACGTTCTAGGGCAATTAGTACCAATTTTTCAACCGTAATTTTGTCAAGTCTGCCCTCAGATTGAAGCTCAAAAACCAGGTAGTTGATCCTACGGTATGCTATATTTACACAATCCCACCATTTCTTTTACCAACCGGTCTCTTTTTTCCAAAGAAATTGTGGGGGCACATTTCATGCTAATAAGCTCGCGTAGAAATTCTCCTTTCAATTAGGGTGGTGCACCCTTTTTGTTTTTCCACGTCATCATCGGTTTTTTTGGGAAGATTTATGCTAATTATGAAAGACCTCAACCCTTGTACAGAATACGATAAGCTGCTGACACTCGATGATGCTCAATCAACCAATAGTAGGTCTGATTTCGCAATGTTTACAACGAGCCGCTCTGAGCGGTTTGCTGGCAGGAATAGACTTTTTTTCGAGCCGCTGTGAGCGGCGCGCCATAGCGAAAGAGTTAAGAAACAGTAAAAAAACCAGTAAGGGTCTGGTTACAGACTTCTGATATTCCAAAATATAACATGTTGTAGTGTAAAATTGTAATAAATCTTTTTTTCAGATACCAGCCCATACTGCAGAAGGGGAGGCGGGGCTAGGGCGAGAGCGAGTCAAAACATTCACCTACGACTATTCCTATTGGTCAGTCAATCCATCCGATTCACAGTTTGCTTCACAAGAAAGGGTAAGTTGGGGGAGTGGTAGGAAGAAGGGCTCAATATCATGGCCTCTGCTAAGCAATGTTTTTGACATCAAAGTGTGTATATTGTACAATATTGCTCAGGAGGCAATTTTTTGCTAAGCACAAAAAAGTCTTGCTCAGTAAAAACAGGTTACCTGCCAAAACTCCATGCTTTTCGTGCTAAGCAAAAACCAGCAGTCACAAACAATCAACATCACCTGAAAATTTGGCTTGTAACCCTGTTTTTGCCATGGAAGAATGTTCATGCTAAGCAAATGTGTGTGCTTAGCAGCTTTATGAAATTTTCTCCAGATGTTTGCACACAACAACATGAGCCATGTACCATGGAACAAACTGTATCAGAAAAGATGGCAGTCACTGGCTTTGCCTGAAGCTTGTATTTTGTCAAACATTTTACTCAAAATTTTGTTAAATTCTTCTTTAATATCTTAACCCTTCAAAGTCCTCTTTGCAAAATTTAAGATTTTGCAGGATTGAGCTCACTTGGAAGTTGATGCATTGAAGTTTGGAGTTTTGGCCACTGGAGAATAAAGCAGGATCCAGGTCATAAGGCCTAAACTAATGCTGGATGATTTTGCAGGATTGGGGTTACTTGGGTATTTACCCAAATGAAGATTTTTAAGGATTGAGGTTATTTGATACTTTGTACTTAATTCACACTGATCATCATGCTCTACAATATGTACAAGTACAAATTCACACTGATCATCATGCTCTACAATATGTACAAGTACATTCTTCATAGAGCTTTAGTCAAGGTGTAATCGATGTGTCAAGGATAGGAAACCTTTGCATACCAAGGGTCATGTGTGCAGACCCTTGGTATTTTGTTCCATGTTTTATAGCTGCTTTATTTTGTAGCTCAATGGTAAACTCACTGCAGGATTTTGCAGGATTCAGGCAGTGGTCACTAAATATTGGAGAATTTTGAAGGATTCAGGTTACATGTACATTATGTTTTAACACTTTGGAATTGCAGGATTTTGCAGAATTCAGGTTATGTGTAAGAAAAATGGGGTAAGGATCGAGTTAGGGTTAAGGGTGGAGTAGAACAAATTTTGTGCATTCATTGCACCCAAACTGTTGAACTCTAATTCTGGTGGTACACCTATACGTGTACCGTACTGTAACCAAATGTATTAAAGACAAATCAGTTTTAGTGTTGAGTAACTAATTCCAACAAAACACGCAGTTGGGTTTTGATGGGTTAGGGTTAAAGGCATGGTACGTAGATCATTGGTAATTGATACCTGGAAACAGACATGTACCCATTTAATGAGAATAACCGTGCTCAAAGTGGAGATATGGTAGGGTCAAGTACCGTACACTGTGAATTTATTAAGCCATACATTATATTGTTTGGAAGAAAACAGTGATTAACTTTGGTGGTTTAATTTTGAAAATGTTATGCACCCTACCGTACTTAGGGTTTTGAACTAGAACACCCCCCCCAAAAAACAAAAACAAAATTACAAAAAACAAATGCTGTTACACCAATGTATGTGTACCTAATGCTAGGAGTCCACTGGGCCAGCGCCAGTTGGTGCCAGTTTGCGCCAATGCAATTTGCTGTGGCGCCTAGTGTCGCCAATAAGGTGCCTAGTGGCGTGTAGTGGCTCAAACTGCCTCCCAACTGGCTCGTGGTGGCCCGTAACGGCACCAAATTTGAATGTGGCGGCAAGAAAATTTCAAAATGTTTGAAATTTTCGTCGCGCCACTTGCATCGAGCAATCAGCGCCAAGTGTCCGCCAAGTGGCACCAAATGGCGCGAACATATCGCCCTTTGGCGCAAACAATCCGCCTATTGGAATCCACTGGAATATAATGGCGCGCGCCAAGTTGCGCCAATGAGATTTCGCGCCACATGGCGCACCTTGTTTGCGCCACTACGCGCCAAATAATTCCAACAGAGGCGGATAGCCCGCCAAAGCGCGCCAAATGTGCAGTGGCGCGAGCCAAACGGCACCCGATTGGTGACTACTTCGCGCCAAATGCCACCTGGTTGCCCGCCATTCGGCGCCAGTAGAGATGTTGTTCATACAGCAGCTGAGGAGGGTCTGAACCAGGTAGCCGATAGCCGGTATTTATATAGTCGGCAAGTAGCGCCAAGCGGCGGCAAGTTCAAACCAATTTGGCGACCTTTGGCACAAACTAATCACCAAGTGGCGCAAAGTAGCCGTCTATTGGCGCAAATGGCGCCAACAGGGTGAATTTTGGAATCAAATGGCCGTGTAATGGCGCGAACTGGCGCAAACTGGCGCAACATTTTGGAGCAAGCCGGGTGGCATTTGGCGCACGTCATATGGCACCCAGTTTATTCCACTTGGCGACACATGCCGAGCGGACATTAATTCGGCGCCACAGCGAGCCACTACGCGCCAATCACATAATCTTTGGCGCGAACTGGCACCAACTGGCGCTGGCCCAGTGGACTCCTAGCATAACCCTAACCACCTATTGGTTCATCGGGACTCGCCTGCTCATTCCAACAAAGTCCAACTCACCTAGTTGTTGGGTACCAAAATGACGTGCCTGCTAAATTTAACAGAGTCCAACTGTGTCTTATTTTGTTTGCTGTTGGATCCAACAGAGTCCAACTTGGTGTTATTATACCAGTAACCATGGTGATCCAACAGAACTCAATTCTAAATACATTCCAGAAAATATGTGACCCGCTCTGCGAAAACGAGTATTAGATTTCACGTTAAGAGCTGTTCTATGTGGAGAGGGTAAAAACATTTTCACAACTTGAATTTTTTTGGCTTCTTTTATATCAATACTTTCATAATTTATTTACACAAATATTAATATTAATGAATAAAGATGATAAACCAAATGTTTTTGTGTCCCTTTTGTTTGTATTCTGTGTGACTTTTGCTGAATCTCTGAAGGCACTTTGTACAATATGATTATGCGAAAATCGGTATATCTCCAGAATGCAACATGACACAGGGTTCAAACCCATAACAAATTAAAACTTATAATATAATCAATCCAGCTGTGTATGTAACTCATTTAAAAACAAATTGTCCCCTAATACCATTTGTCCATATCGAATGACTTGCCTGCTCAATCCAACAGGTTCCAACAGAAATGTCAACTGGTTGGATCCTGTTGGATTCAGCAGGGTTAGTGTCAATTAATGTGCAAAAGCCCTCAAAAATCATTATGTAAAAACTATAAGACATGGTTTCACTAGCAGTATACACCACATTTAAGTCTGGTAAGCAGTGTTTCAAAGTACGAAGATTACTGGATATTATTTGTCTATTTGCTGTTAATAATTGAATGTCAACATGGATACAACTGTAAATGCAGTCAAAGTCTTTATTTGCAGTTTGCACTCGTTTATTCGCATTAATTTTAACTGAACAAGATGTTTAAAGGTAGGATACACCATTTGCAAATATTGAACATTTTTACTACTGAATTATTAAGAAATATCTTACTTATTTGAAAGTAAATAATGAATGTAGGCATACAGCAAAATGATTGCGCTAGATATCTTGTAATTGTTCCGAAATTTGAATTTTATAAAAAAGAAAAATCGCAATCGCCGGAGGGCGATCGCGAAAAATAAAGAAGAACAACAACAACTGCCCGACACCGGTTGAAAACGAACGCCATTTTTCTTGCCTTTTTCTCGGCATCTACGATTGTAAAACTTCGGAAAGGTCAGTTAAACGATATTTACTATAAAATACAACCCCCCAAATCCACCCATTTCTGATAATTCAAGCAATTACAAATGGTGTATACTACCTTTAAAGGTAGGATACACAATTGGTAATTGCTTGAATTATCATGAATGGGTGGATTTGGGGGTTGTATTTTATAGTAAATATTGTTTAACTAACCTCTCCGAAGTTTTACAATCATAAATGCTGAGAAAAGCGTTTGTTTTCAACCGGCATCGAGCAGTTATTCTTATGTTATTTGTGGTTTTTCTTGATCGCCGTCCGGCGATCGCGATTTTTTTTTATAAAATTATATTTTTCAGAATAATTAAAGGATATCTAGCGCAATCATTTTGCTGGATGCCTAGAATCATTATTTACTTTCAGATGAGTAAGATATTTCTTAATAATTAGGTAGTAAATTTTGTTGATATCTGCAAATGGTTTATCCTACCTTTAATTCAAGTACCGGTATCTGCCATTTACAACTTGACATTATAATAACGATCCACAACATTTACATACGTACCGTACAAAAAAATACGCAGTTCTTGAAAGGATCTTAAAAGTTTGCCCATGGAGGAATAAGTAAACACATATGGACAGTACAGTTTTTAAACTGTAACATAATTTTAAATGAATTGTGGGTGAAAGGTAAAATGAAGTAGAGCAAAATTACCTTGTGTTTATTTTAATCAATATCAGTTCATGTAATTTTAATATGGGCGCCTTGCACAAGTAACCCTCTTAATAGTAAGAAAGCGAGAGTTTGAGGAAGATCACTGGGACTGGGAGAGGCATTTGAACCCATTGGCAACAATGCTTGATGCTTACTAAAAAAGACGAGCACGACAAATTTGTGAACACTCAGAAAAATATAAGCCATGCTTCAGGCTGACATGCATCCCAGCCAATTAGCTCTCAAAAATGGTTAAACATTTGTTATGTTTTTTTCCTCCAATTTTTTTTTTGTTCATTTCTTTTATTTAACCCTTACCCTTGTGTCCTTCCCCATCCTCGCAAATTCCAACACCATATGGTTAACTCTTCAGTACTGTTGGAATCTGATTCTGGAGGTACATGTATGTATGTACTGGTACATGTAATGGTATGACTAACAGATTTCAATAACATGCAGTTGGATTTTGATGAGAGTTTTGTAAGGGGTAATTGATAATCAAAGTGTTTATATAATGTAGTAGACTTTTATTTTATCCACGATTGTCTGACACCTTTTCTTGAAATCTGTGCTCCTTCTTTGTTTATCAGGTCTTCAGCGATCTAGGACAGGACGTTCTCAAGTCAGCCTTTGAGGGTTACAATGCCTGCATCTTCGCTTATGGCCAGACAGGCTCTGGTAAATCCTACACCATGATGGGAAAACCAGTAAGTCAACCTTGTACGCCAAGTCTGGGTGACCTGAGCGACCTAATACAATCTGAATAGTTAGAAGGCCTGATGGCAATCTATTTAGCAGAATCTTTCTCATACATGTAGGCAAAGCGATTAGAATTGTAAAAGTTTTGTGTAAACTTTCACATTTTGCCTTCTAGAAAGATTTGGTAAGGATTGAAACGTCAGGCTTCTCTACGTGTATCTGTCTACAGTTATAAAATTAAACCATTTTTGTCTGCATTTGACATCCTTTTTCTTCAGAAAGAGGAAGAAAATCCTGCCTTCATTTTGAATGCATTGTGAATTTTCAAAGGCAAATTTTGGCTTTGCATCTAGCAAAAAAACCCACAACTCAACAGAATTTAATATACCGGTACCGTGTGAAGTGTTAGCAAATCTTTCTGTCTGTATGTATTTTCCCAAAACAGAAGCGGTTCTTAGATGAAGTGGCAATCTTGAAATCTTCATACTCTGACTGTCCTGATGATAATACAGGAACTGTACAGAAATTACCAACTTTTGTGTGTGGAAATTTACGCTATTAAAGTTATACAAATGTGGAATTAGTGTTGGTCGTTGTGGAATACACTTTGTGCATGCCCCTGCCATGTCTGCCTAGAAAATCCTATTAACCCTTTAAACTCAGGCCTGTTTTCGAAGATTTTGTACGTGTTGCTAGTTTGTACAAATATCATTTACAGTGTACAAATCCGAAATAATTATGTATCATTGGAAAGCTTACAAATAGGGCTATATTTGGGGGGAATATGTGGACCCCCAGGACCTTTTAAGGGACTTATATTAAGTCAGATGTAGCGCGCGGCTGAGTGCAAAGGGTTAAAGGTAGGATACACCATTTGCAGATATCGGAAATATTTACTACCGAATTATTAAGAAATATTGTACTTATTTAAAAGTAAATAATGATTCTAGGCATCCAGCAAAATTATTGTGCTAAATATCCCGTAATTATTTCCGAAAAATGAGATTGTTGAAATGAAAATTCGCGATCGCCGAAAAAAACAAAAATAACAAGAATAATTACTGCCCAATGCCGGTCGAAAACAAACGCCGTTTTTCGCGCTTTTCTCGGCATCCATGATTGTAAAACTTCGGACAGCTGTAGTTACTTTAAAATACAACCCTCCAAATCCACCCATTCATGATAATTCAAGCAATTACCAATGGTGTTATCTACCTTTTAAAGCCAATATTTGTCTGGTCATGTTCCATGTACATACTGTGTGCAAGATGGTAAACATATCAGACCGGGTGAAATCCAGTTTTCAGGGCAAAGCAGTTGAGTATAATTAAATTTGCCCTGAAGTCTAACCATGGACCTCTGATACATGTAGATAGATAGACTAGTGTCTGGTTTAAGCTTAGTCTGGTTGACAGGATACAAATATCCATAATCTGTATCCTCTGTTGATACCTTTATTCTATGCTAACTAATTTGGCAGGTTGGTGTGGATCGAAGTTGCATGTGTGTGTGTGTTTTAGTACTTGTTTGGGTGGGCAGGCACTTTTCTATTTAATAGAAAGATGAGATTGACAGAAGGTTTGAGGTTATTCTCGTAGTCAGACATCCTGGACTCTCATTTACCAATGTTTATGCACTTTAGCATGGAAAATGTTGAGGTTTAAAGGTACCGGTAGGATACACTATTGGTGATTGTTGAATTGCCTGGAATGGGTGGATTTGGGGGTTGTATTTTGTAGTAAATATCGTTTAACTTAATTGTCCGAAGTTTTATGATCATGGATGCTAAGAAAAGCAAGAAAAACGGCTCTTGCGATCGTGATTTTTGTTGTATACAATTTAATATTTGGGAACAATTACATGATGTCATTTTGCTGAATGCCTACAATCATTATTTACTTTCAAATAAGTAATATATTCTGTTATAACTCAGTAAGATTGTTCGATATCTGCAATTGTGCATTCACCTTTAAGTCATGTTGCTATGGATGGCTCGTCCCTTCGTGGTGTCGACTGTGAGAATTTACCAGTGTATGAACTCACTGGGGAGGGAGGAGATGGGAGATGACCCAACCGCCCCTTGAAACTGGAAATTTAAGAAATGGAAAGGGGGGGGGGGGGGGGGGCACTGGTTGCGGTGCGGTGGGGGCGGGCTGGTTGCGGTGCGGTGGGGGCGGTGGTGTTTCTTTTCAGTTTTTAATACGTTTTACAAATGTCACAGGTTATTATGACAGAGATGAACAATTTAGAACTTCAAGGAAACTGACTAGGTAAATTTGCATAAACTTCAAATTAAACAAAGAAACTGGCAAGGCGGGACTTGAACCTGCGACTTCTGCAATACCGGAAGGGCACCAGTTTGGTATTCCGGAGGTCGCAGGTTCGATTCCCGCCTTGCCAATTTCTTTGTTTACTTTGCAATTTAGAACTTGCCAGCTCTGGATAACGTTTGCCCTTTGGACTTCAACGAGTGTTGCAATTTTCGAGGTGTTTAATATAGACCATGTGCCCTCTGTTTACATCTATATTTAAATGTGCCCATCAATATATGCGCACGCATCATGTTTTACATAAATTTTACATAAGAGGCGACATCAGAGGTCACATAATTCAAAGGTGGTCTGACCTGTGGCGTCACTCCTCAACCAAATTGTATGCAAAAACAAGATGTGTGCGCATATTGACGGGCACATTTGAATACAGATGTAATTAAACACTTTACGTCAGAGGGCACGTCGTCTATATGGCATTAAGTTTATCATTTGACATTTTGATTTCCAAGATCAAAACTAACGTTTCACTTCTAATTTACATTTCCTTTTGTTTTTGTTGTCTCCGTAGTCTTGCAAGGGATTAATACCGAGAATATGTGAGGTGAGTAGTGAGCGCGAAGAATTCTATCACTTTCATTTTAATTTGATATAATAGTTAATTTTGTTTGTAAACAAAGGAAAAACATTCATCAAGTAGTCAACAGTTGGTTTCATTTTTAGTTTCAACCCAGTGCTTGGTAGATTCACATGGGTGCCTTGAATTTCCACCAACTGTATCAGAAACAAGTCAGCCGTGACTTGTAAATATAGTTGTATTATAAATACCAATCTGTTGTGGCTTATTTTCTCTATTTTTATTTTTTTGTACAACATACTAGAGAGGGCTTTAAACTCTACACGCTTACACAATGTAAATCAATTTTGGGGGATTTTCTGTTAGGACTAAATTCTTTTCATTGTCCGATGTGTCCCCATGCATTACGCATCTGTGTACAAAACGCGTAGGAGTTGAATTTCTTTGTGCAGTAGTAGAAGTTGTGCACGTTTAAAAAAATGATAATTTTTTTTTTTTTATGAGTTAATCTTGCCAACCTCAAAAGAATATCTAGGGTCATTTGCTCAGTTTTTAAGAAAACAGTAAAAAGCTTGCACAAAACACAAATGTTATCAATAAAACAATATATTTTCAACAAATATACATGTAGAATGTCCCGTATGTAATCCTAACCGCCTCAACCTATTAAAATCCAATGGCATGTTTTGTCGGAATCTGCTGTGGTGTGGAAATGCTACTATTCTTTACATACCGGTATACCTGTACCACCATAATCAGAGATCAACAGTTTTAGTATAAATACAGGGTGGCCCAAGACAACCAGACAAGTATATCTCAACAGCTTACTTCCACTACCCGGAGGCCAAAACAACCAAGGGATGGAGAATGTTTCTAAAACAAAAACAATACACTGTACCAAGATATCTTGATTTGGGCTAGTACCGGTACATGTAGTTTTAGCTCCAGACCCTATTTTGTAAAGTGAAGTCAGTGGCCTTTTTGCACGGAGAACAAAACTAGTATAGCGTTGTTTAGTTTTTTTTCGGTGCGAGAGGACCCCTTACTGTGCTTTACAAAATAGGGTCTGGAGCTAAAACTACTGGTCCAAATCAAGATATCTTGGTATCATTTATTTTCTAGAAAGATTTAAAATTATTTCTCCATCCATTGGTGTACCATACATGTAGGTACATGTAGTTTCGGCCTTGGGGTAGTGGAAGTGTGCTTGTATGTTATTTATGGGCCACCCTGCAAACGCTGTACAACTGGTACATGGGCTATAAACATTCACAAAGTGTGTGCATGTCTAGACTGTATGTATGTGATGTAAATGTACCTTTTGTAATTACCATTGAAGGGGACCCATGCACGTACTATTTGCTATACTAGTAAACACACAGTTAGATTTATAACGGTAGGCTTGTGTTTATGTGTACTTCTGCTTCCCCCTTTACATTTGTTAACCAGTTCGCGCCGGGATTAATTTCACATCACCGAGATGAGGCGTGGGATTATTTTTAACGAAACACGACCCGAGACGTGTTCAAGCCCATGGTACCGGGTAGCACACCCACGCATTTCCGACCTTGCTCGTGACGTGTTTATGCGTCATCTGTTTTTTAATCTGGGGAAAACTTTGCGTGTACATCCTCCGGCGCGAACTGGTTAAGCAATGTATCTATTGACTGACTACACTGACGAACTGACTACACAATGCACATACCGTCCTATTTAAACCGCTTTCTATAAGCCCCCTTACGTAACGCATATGTAATAAATAATCAAGGCGTTCATTTTTTCTCTCTTCATATCGGCAGGGTCTGTTCAGTAGGATTAAGAAAGATGACGACTATGGTGTGTCCTACAGAACTGAAGTCAGGTATTATTCTGATCGAAACTCCTTGAAACTATTATTAATAATATCATTAATATGATACAATCAATCAAAATACATACAATAATACGAAAACTACACAAAAAGCAGCTGATTTCAAAATGAATAGAATATTAAACTAGAAATGTGTTTGTGGACAAACACAGAGCTGTTTCGGATGTCTAATTTGTTTTGTAATAAGTGGGTGGTGGTCTAAGTGTGTCGCAAATCTGAAGTCAATCTGATTTACCCAAGTGCCAAAGATATATTGGTTGAAAAAAACCCGTGTACAAATCCTTTGGGGAAAACTACACCTTTAATATGACGTTTCGTGACCCACGATGACGTCATAATTACTTTATCTTAATTTTCGTCTATAACACATTCTCGATTACTTGCATACCAAGTATGACCCCAATCGGACCTGTACTTCTAGACATAGAAGGTCTTATAAACTGAACCTTTAATGTGACGTCACATGTCCAACGATGACGTCATCCTGACGATGTTCCCCTTGGCCCTCCTGGGTATGGTGGTCGAGGTGTGTACTAAGTCTCGAGTCGATCGGATTGACCAAAGTGTCAAATTCAATAGTCTGAATAAAAACGTGTAAAAAGCCAATGGGGAAAATTAAACCTTTAATAAGACGTCACATGACCTACGATGACGTCATCATGATGTTATCTTAATTTGTGTCTATAACACACCCTTGAATACTTGCATACCAAGTTTGACCCCAATCGGACTTGTACTTCCAGAGATAGAGGGTCTTAACAACTACACCTTAAATGTGACGTCACATGACCCACGATGACGTCATTGTGATGATTTTTCTCTTGGCCCTCCTGGGGATGGTGGTCGATGTCTGTGCTAAGTTTCAAGTCGATCGGATTTACAGAAGTGTCAAATTCAATATTGTGAAGAAAAATGTGTACAAATCCTATTGAAAAAAAATGCACCTTTAACGTGACGTCACGTGACCACGAATGACGTAATCGTGACGAATTTCTTCTAGGATCATCTGTAGGTGGTGGTCTACACGTATGCCAAGTCTGAAGTCGATCGGATTTAACAAAGTGCCAAAGTGTATTGTCCGAACAAAAAACGTGTACAAACCCTATTGAGAAGAGTCTGAAGGAGAGTTTGGGAATGTTAAAATAATTCCAGCGCGAATTGGTTATAAAAGTAAAACCTTTGTGATCAGCAGAGTAAGAGAAATGCATAATTCATACAAGCCTGTACCAGCAAATATTATTTCTTCAAAATTTCACCATTCCAAATGGTATAATTTGATTGGCTGTTGATTCACGCCCCTACATATGCAGGATTTCAAGCATTCTGTGAAATAATGGCATCTGATGTCATGTAGTTTTCAAGAAAAGTGGACATTTGTATCAATTTTAAACGATTGCCAACCGGCAAACTGTTTATTTTTAAACACTGCCCCAAATTTATTGAATTCGTCTGAATGAAGTCAATGAACCAGACTGCAAGAAAAGATCTTTTTTTCTCTTTTTTTTCTCCTAGCTTCTATGAATACAAAACTTTAAACAGGTCAGAGTCACAATATTTACGTTAAAATATAAATCCTCTAATCCATCCATTTTCGAAAATTACAGATAAAGCAAATGGTGAATACCACCTTTAAAACAAATGACGCATGCACATTTGTTCTGAAAAACAACAAGTGCTTGCATAAAATGATACAGATAACAGAAAGTCACTTGTCATTGAATGAGATGACCTCGGTTACTGCTGTTGTAGGTTGGATTCACGTGCTTTCACTTTATAAGCATGACTGAATTTTACATGTCAACAATTTGAATTGGGCAATAAGTGGTATACACTCATAGATACATGTACATACCAGCATTTGTTTATGGTGTAAATGGAGGACACATGTCTGGCGACACGAACGTGAATAGGCCGTATTATTGAACGTAGAGGGCGCTGTGCTTACAGTATTTGGGGGTATAATTAAAAGTGATTAGGAGACAATTCACGTCAGTTTAAAAACTCTTACGTTTTTTCTAATATTCAATTTTTAGATAAAAGTTAGTTACTAAAACTACTTCAATAAACGCGTGTTTGGTACCCAGAAAATGGCGTCTTACAGCACCCTCATGCGGCCAAACATACGGCGCATTGGGGTTAGGGTTAGAATCGAGGACGTCCTCGATTGAGATTCGTGTACAAAACCAATGAGAGCAGTCGGAAAAAGTACAAACAAAGGAAATTATCGAGAGGAACAAAAGAAACTCCTCGATTTACACCATAAACAAACGTGACTGTACATGTACAGAAGATGAAAATGACAGAATCATGACAATGGGACAAACTGAGCAAGTCCATTTGTTTATTATTTTTATTGAAGCATGATACAGTTGGGCCTGGCATTTCCTGAAGTGTTCAATTTCTGCATTGGCTTCTATTTTTGACACGTTTGAAAACGAAACCCAGATTGTACAATTTCACATTCGTTTGTAATCAACACATGATTTGATTGTTATAATTCGGTGGTACGCGTGAATTCGACCTGACTCAATTTGGTTGGTTACTTTTGGGTTGTTGCAAAAGGTATTTTGTCCCTTTAAGCCCTTTTCACACTAGAGCCTCTCAACCCGGGTTGAACCCAACCCTGGGCAAACCCAACCCTGGGCGACCCCGACCCTGGGCGAACCCAGTTCTGCCCTGGGTAGAGTTTTTCATTTTTCAACCCTGTGTTGTTTTACACTTGCTTCATGCAAACTTAGCTTATTTTGTTACTATTTTATTACTAAGTTACTGTTTTAAACTCACTGAGTTTCAACCCGGGATAAATCTTAATCCTGGTCTGAAACAGGGTGAGTTCAACCCGGGGCAAAATCAATCTTGAAAACTACGTGCGTTAAAACGCTGCATGTTTTCAACCCTGCGCCAACCCTAAGAGTTGTCTAGTGTGAAAAGGGCTTTAGTAATTCGTGTTCAATCTTGAGTGCCTTTTGGCGGTCACAAACAGTCATAACCAAAAACTGGTTCGGGAGGTATTTGTTGGTTAATTTTTTTGAAAAATTCCAACTGTCAAGAATTTCGCAAAAAAATTAACCAAAGACCAAATACAGAACTAGTTTTGGGCCGTGTTGATTTCAACACGGGTGTAGTGAGTTTGAGACAGTCACATGTCTAATAAACCATCTGGGGCACCACGTTGCGATACCAAACGGTAACACCCTGGAAAGAGCTTTAGGATACTGAAAACATGATGGCTGAGAAGGCTATAAACTAGCACTAAACCTAGACAGGGGGGCTGGACAAACTTGTGATTTTGTCTTGGGATCATGTGCCAAGAGGTCACTGAATTTAACATGTAGGTCAAAATGTCAGGTCTGGAAATCTGTCGGAGTTTAAATCAAAAGTTTACATGACCAGTAGAAATGGTGCATCCTGGGGAACATATGTGGCTCAGAAAAAGTAACGAATCAAATCACCACTTTGGGTGATAATATTAACAAACTAACAACACATTTTGATGCGAGATGTACATTGCTGAAAGTGCAGCCGATGAAAGAAGAATGCAAATTGGTTTAATAGGCAATTGTTGTTTTTTTCAAAGCCGCATGCGTATCCTGTTGTATAGTATAGTTTAGCAATTTACTTTAAAGGTACATGTAGGATACACCATTTGCAGATATCGAAAATATTTACTACCAAATTATTAAGAAATATCTTACTCATTTGAAAGTAAATAATGATTTTAGGCATCCAGCAAAATGATTGCGCTAGATATCCTGTAATTATTCCGAAAAATTTAAATTTTGAAAGAAAAATTCGCGATCGCCGTCCGTCGATCGCGAACAAACAAAATAACATAAGAATAACTGCTCGACGCCGGTTGAAAACAAACGCTGTTTTTCGTGCTTTTCTCGGCATCCATGATTGTAAAACTTCAGACAGGTCAGTTAAACGATATTTACTATAAAATACAACCCCCCAAATCTACCTATTCAAGCAATTACCAATGGTGTATCCTAACTTTAACCTGTGTAACTTTTACTTCTACCTGTAGTTACCTGGAGATTTACTGTGAGAGGGTCAGGGATCTACTGAGACCCAGCCCCCAGTACACCTTAAGGGTCAGAGAACATCCAAGAGATGGGCCCTATGTTCAAGGTGAGGTTTACAATTCCTCACTGAATGCTCAGCATTTTAAACAGTTCACGCCAGGAGTATTTTGACTTTGTTTTCACAAACCTCGATCCGAGACAGGTTCAGATCGGCATCTGTGGGTAGCAGGCCCGTACGCAGGGGGGGGGTGCGACGGGTGCGTCCGGGGTAAATAATGGTATTTTGATGTAGAAATAATGGTACTGGCACATAAAAATTGTTGGTTCCAGTTTTGGTCCCATCAGTACAAGTTCGCCCCCCAAATTACCAAAAGGTCCACATTTTCCGGGGTAAATAATGGTATTTTGATGTAGAAATAACGGTACTGGCACACAAAAATTGTTGGTTCCATTTTTGGTCCCATCAGTACAAATTCGCAACCCCCCATCAAAAATCCTGCGTACGGGCCTGGGTAGCACACCCTGATATTTCCGGCCTCGCTCGCTGCAAGCCGTCATCCGTTTAGAAATCCGGAAAAACTTGGCCTGTATACACATCATCCGACGCGAACTGGTTAAAACAGTTTGCCTTGAGATAGTGGAATCAAGATTTGTAATATCTTATACAAGTAAATGTAGATTTTTTTTGTTTTTGTGGGGGGGGGGGGAGAGAACGACGAACGACGAACGACATTTGAGTGTTTACTTTATAGGCTACAAACAAATTGAATAAGAAAAGGTAGCCAACATGAGCAGATCAACTGCAGAATGAAAAAATCACAAAAGAAAACAACTTAACAATAAATCTCCTTTTTGAGAATTTTTGAGGAGATGCGACTAACTTACATGAGACCTATTTTTTTTTTTTTCATTACACATGTTACATGGGAAATACACTAAACCTCCCTATTTAGGTTTGTGTGTAGTTTTTGTTTTACCCTTCAGAGTTTGTGCTGTACAATCCATTTTTTTCTGGCATATTTGTTCTTTTGGCAGACCTTTCCAAGCACCTTGTGTCTGACTACCAGGATGTACAGGCCCTCATGGACAAGGGCAACTCACAAAGGTACAGTACCCAGGAGTCTACATCCTCCGCATAGTTATTAATTTCATTACAGCTACCTCGGAACGTGCAAGTTACCAGATCATTTACCATTTACATGGCAGGCATCGTTGAGATGCAGAATCTGTTTTCCCCTATAGGGATATGCATGAAACTGAAAGAGTTTTGTGTAATGGTGGTGACAGATTTATTTTTATTATAATACTTTTAAGATGGCTGCTATATCTGCATAGGGTGTACATGTACTACATAATCCCTGAGGACAGAAGCACAATAGGCGAACAAGAGATCCTTTCAGTCCTCGGGCGTTCGTCTTTTGTTAAATTTTGTCCTCTGTAGTTAAAGTGTACGATAAGTGAATTGGGTTTGGTTACAGTACAGGAACAAAGGGAAACACAAAAGGGAATGCTTGGTTGTTACGTAATTTGATATAATGATATTGCTATTCATGTTTTTTTTCTCCACAGAACGACGGCTTGCACCATGATGAACGACACCAGCAGTAGATCACATGCAATATTTACCATCACATTCACCCAGGTAAATCCATTCACATTGTATGAGCCATTCACGTTGTATGAGCCATTCACATTGTATGAGCCATTCACATTGTATGAGCCATTCACATTGTATGAGCACACTGTATGAGCCATTCACCTGTAGAGCCTTTCACATTGTATGAGCCATTCACATTGTATGAGCCATTCACATTGTATGAGCCATTCACACTGTATGAGCCATTCACACTGTATGAGCCATTCACACTGTATGAGCCATTCACACTGTATGAGCCATTCACACTGTATGAGCCATTCACACTGTATGAGCCATTCACACTGTATGAGCCATTCACACTGTATGAGCCTTTCACACTGTATGAGCCTTTTACACTGTATGAGCCTTTCACACTGTATGAGCCTTTCACACTGTATGAGCCTTTCACACTGTATGAGCCGTTCACACTGTATGAGCCGTTCACACTGTATGAGCCGTTCACACTGTATGAGCCATTCACACTGTATGAGCCGTTCACACTGTATGAGCCATTCACACTGTATGAGCCATTCACACTGTATGAGCCATTCACACTGTATGAGCCATCCACACTGTATGAGCCATCCACACTGTATGAGCCATCCACACTGTATGAGCCATTCACACTGTATGAGCCATTCACACTGTATGAGCCATTCACACTGTATGAGCCATTCACACTGTATGAGCCATTCACACTGTATGAGCCATTCACACTGTATGAGCCTTTCACACTGTATGAGCCTTTCACACTGTATGAGCCTTTCACACTGTATGAGCCGTTCACACTGTATGAGCCGTTCACACTGTATGAGCCGTTCACACTGTATGAGCCATTCACACTGTATGAGCCATTCACACTGTATGAGCCATTCACACTGTATGAGCCATTCACACTGTATGAGCCATTCACACTGTATGAGCCATTCACACTGTATGAGCCATCCACACTGTATGAGCCATCCACACTGTATGAGCCATCCACACTGTATGAGCCATCCACACTGTATGAGCCATCCACACTGTATGAGCCATCCACACTGTATGAGCCATTCACACTGTATGAGCCATTCACACTGTTTGAGCCATTCACACTGTATGAGCCATTCACACTGTATGAGCCATTCACACTGTGTGAGCCATTCACACTGTGTGAGCCATTCACACTGTGTGAGCCATTCACACTGTGTGAGCCATTCACACTGTGTGAGCCATTCACACTGTGTGAGCCATTCACACTGTGTGAGCCATTCACACTGTGTGAGCCATTCACACTGTGTGAGCCATTCACACTGTGTGAGCCATTCACACTGTGTGAGCCATTCACACTGTGTGAGCCATTCACACTGTGTGAGCCATTCACACTGTGTGAGCCATTCACACTGTGTGAGCCATTCACACTGTGTGAGCCATTCACACTGTGTGAGCCATTCACACTGTGTGAGCCATTCACACTGTGTGAGCCATTCACACTGTGTGAGCCATTCACACTGTGTGAGCCATTCACACTGTGTGAGCCATTCACACTGTGTGAGCCATTCACACTGTGTGAGCCATTCACACTGTGTGAGCCATTCACACTGTGTGAGCCATTCACACTGTGTGAGCCATTCACACTGTGTGAGCCATTCACACTGTGTGAGCCATTCACACTGTGTGAGCCATTCACACTGTGTGAGCCATTCACACTGTGTGAGCCATTCACACTGTGTGAGCCATTCACACTGTGTGAGCCATTCACACTGTGTGAGCCATTCACACTGTGTGAGCCATTCACACTGTGTGAGCCATTCACACTGTGTGAGCCATTCACACTGTGTGAGCCATTCACACTGTGTGAGCCATTCACACTGTGTGAGCCATTCACACTGTGTGAGCCATTCACACTGTGTGAGCCATTCACACTGTGTGAGCCATTCACACTGTGTGAGCCATTCACACTGTGTGAGCCATTCACACTGTGTGAGCCATTCACACTGTGTGAGCCATTCACACTGTGTGAGCCATTCACACTGTGTGAGCCATTCACACTGTGTGAGCCATTCACACTGTGTGAGCCATTCACACTGTGTGAGCCATTCACACTGTGTGAGCCATTCACACTGTGTGAGCCATTCACACTGTGTGAGCCATTCACACTGTGTGAGCCATTCACACTGTGTGAGCCATTCACACTGTGTGAGCCATTCACACTGTGTGAGCCATTCACACTGTGTGAGCCATTCACACTGTGTGAGCCATTCACACTGTGTGAGCCATTCACACTGTGTGAGCCATTCACACTGTGTGAGCCATTCACACTGTGTGAGCCATTCACACTGTGTGAGCCATTCACACTGTGTGAGCCATTCACACTGTGTGAGCCATTCACACTGTGTGAGCCATTCACACTGTGTGAGCCATTCACACTGTGTGAGCCATTCACATTAACCCTAAACCAAACTCAACCCATCAAAATCCAACTGCAGTTTTTGTTGGAATCTGTTTAGATGGGTACTCCACCCTTAAACTGACTGTCTTTTAGATTGGGTCAGGCATACTACCAAAATCAGAGCTCCAACACTTTGAGTGTAGAGTTTACCATATGCCGTTGGAATTTGTCAGGATGGGGAAGGTTCCTAGTAAATCACACCATAGAGCTCACTGTATGATCACACTTTAGGGGTTTATGTAATTAAAAGTAAGTTCTTTTTAGAACTTGATTATAACAGTGTTTTTGGTGTGTTTTTGTCTTCCAATAATGGGTTTTGCCCTTCACCAATATTTTGTTGTCATAAACACTGTCAGTGTTGTCCTGAGAGAGTATGAGAAAATATAAGAAAGTATGGGAAAATGGAACTAGAACTCACGACCTCTTGCTTACTAGTGCAGACGTCTTGCGACTCGATCACCGAGCCAGTCGTGGTCGACTGGCTCAGTATACGGTGTTATATATTAAATTTACATCATTCCGACACAAATGTCATCTTATAATTTGCTTATTTCATAGATCAACCACAGTGTTTTTGGTTAATTTATTTTGGGGTTATCTTTCTAGGCCAAATTTCATGATGACATGCCCAGTGAAACCATCAGCAAAATCAATCTTGTGGACCTTGCAGGAAGGTAAACGTCAACATTGAAGTTGGGTTGTATATAACCATATTACATTTTGTTCTGTAATACTGTGACCTGTTATGATATAAAGTAACAAAATTTTCAGAAACTACAGGTTTCATGCTTTAACTACACTAAACAAAAATATAAACGCCCACAAAAATATAAACGCCCACAAAAATATAAATGCCCACAAGAATATAAACTCCCACAAAAATATAAACGCCCACAAGTGGTTATTTTTATTTGTAAACAATATTTGTGTCCATCTCTGCCAGTAAGGAATTGCTCAGTGGTGCAGTGATTCCACCCACATCTGTGTTGTGGGTGGAATCACTGAGCAATTCCTTACTGGCAGAGATGGACACAAATGTTGTTTACAAATCAAGACAAATAACCATTTTTGTGGGCGTTTATATTTTTGTGGGCGTTTATATTTTTGTTCAGTGTAGATACCATGTGTGTTGTGATATTTATTCCTAGCTGCTAATACAACCTTTCAAAGATATAAGAGTTTGGACCCCTTGTTTTAGAAAATGAAGTTACAAGTTTTTGATCTGTGCACATTTTAACCAGAGTTAAACAAAGATATCTCCCAAAACTTTGGGATATGACATAATAGGTTTTTTTTCAAATAGAAAATTGTTAAAATCTCAAAATTGGCTTTTTGGTGAACATTTTTCTTTCTACTCAGAAAGCCATAGTGCGACTTTACACTCATTTTGCGCTGTCAGGTCTCATTTTTTCTTCTTGTTTTAAAAATAATTAGTGAAAGAGCAGATGCCTCGGGCGCAACGGGGGAACGGTTGAAAGAAGGCGCCAACATCAACAAATCACTGGTAACCCTGGGCAATGTGATCTCAGCGTTAGGTAAGTCAACATTTTCATTGACTCGTCAAAATATCTGAAAAATAATTGCTTTAATACTAGAAAATAGAAAATAGCCGAAGAAAAATTTGTGTGAACTTTACTTCTAAAGACGGTGGTATTTTCAGCCGTGCCATTTTAATGTGTATAAACACGGGCACGGTTAGCATTGACTAGTGTCAAAAGTAAACTCACAAGTATATTTCCAAGTTGGTTTTGGTTTGGGGGGGGGGCCTCATGCCCTCATTGGAGGTCCATCTTTTCCCCCACCACCCCATTTGAAATCTTAAAGTGCACACAAACAGTATAAGTTGCCTTCAGTACCTCCTACAATTCCAATCCTGGTTACGCCGCTGCAAATAACAGGGAATAAACAGTAAAACAAAAAATTACCATTGTAACTGGGCCCAATTTCATAGCTCTGCTAAAATAAAAACCTTAAAATTTTATTTTCCCGGAATATGCAGCATTCTTTATATTTTGAGAAATTTTGCTGATTCAAACGATAAAAATACACAGCCGACAAGAATTTGTGATTCCATATACTATACAATTGTTGTCCGCTGTGATGTGGTCCATGGTGGTTTGTACACCCGAGGGGAAAAATGGCTACAATGTGTGCGTATTAGTGGTTTACGTATCACCAGCGAAAATGAAACCTCCGATGTTCCCACGATCTGCTTCCATTAACCAGTTCGCGCCGGGATTATTTTAACATCAACGAGCCGAGGCGCTGGATTATTTTTAACGAAACTCGATCTGAGGCGGGTTCAGGCCGATGATACCGGAAAGCACACCCACACATTTTCGGACTGCTGACAGATATTTCTGGCCTGCTCGTGACGTGTTTATGCGGCATCCGTGTAAATCTGGGGAAAACTTTGCGTGTATACGTCCTCTGGCACGAACTGGTTAGCTGAGAACAATCAAGGTAATGTACTCCACGAAATACATCACTTGGTACATCACTTTTTCAGAGTGATGTACCCAGGGTACATCCCTTGTGGAGTAACACGTGAACTTTTGTAATAAACCATGTGACCAGTTATCAACCAATCGGATCTTACAATTTATTAACATGGTATAACAATTGCAAATGAGGCCCTGAATTTTGCTTGTTTGACTGTTTGTTTGTTTATGGATTTGATGACAGCTGATATGTCTTCCATGGTGGGCCACAGTCCCATGTCTACAGCCAACAAGCGTAAAGCCAACGTCTTCATTCCTTACAGGGACTCAGTCCTGACCTGGCTGCTCAAAGACAGCTTGGGAGGCAACTCCAAGACCATCATGGTGGCAAGTAAGTGGTCCTAAAGTAACTTGTCCCTTTATCTGAGACATGAGGCTTGTTCCTGTCATACCAACGTGTTCACATTCATTTGCCAGGCCATGCAAATGTACCAACCCCAAATGGAGCGATAATGTCATTGAAAAACTGTCTTCAAAATGGCAGCGTCCACTCTGCTAAGTTTATAAAGTGTAACTGTTATGAAAAGCAGCTTTTAAAATCTGTTTATAATGTTGGTGACTGGAAGTGAGTTGTTTTTTATAAAGATTTGAGCTTCGGATGTTAAAAAAACGAAAACAACTTCAGTCATTAAGTGACTGCTATTTCAGAATACATTTAGCTACAACACAGAAAGACCGTTTGCCACTGTTGCTAATGTTAACCTACATACACTGGTTGCAAACAGTCGGTCCCGATTGTGTGAATGTGTCCAACGTTTGCAAATGTTACCATTGTTCATATAAAGTAGAATAAACCCATGGTTTGGTGGCATTGGCTGATTATAGACTAAACCCCACCAATATCCAGGCACCTAAACCATTGATATGAATGGCTAGGAATTCTTGTTAGACGTAAAATGATACCAATAACATCTGATTCAGTTCAGTAGTTTTGATTCCAGCGCAGTTTTTATAAACCAAGGTCAGAGGTTATTTGGTCTTGGATTGTTCACCGAGTGCGATATTCCTAATTAGAGCCACTGACTTTGGCTCACCAAAATGGCGCTGGAATAAAGTCTACTGGAACGAATAGGGTGTTATTGGTATTATTTTCATTCAAACAAGATTTTCTATTCATTATATCAAAAGTGTAGGTCTTTGAATAGTGGAATTATGAGGTTGCATGTTTTACCACCCTGTATAATGCAAGGATTTAGTTAAACTAGCCAGCACCTACGTCGTAGTAGTAGCTGGAGAAACTACACAAGATGTTGTTCATATTTAAAACTTCACCTGTTTTTCAATTTATTTATCTTGGCAGCCATTTCCCCAGCTGACGTCAATTACGGAGAGACACTCAGCACTTTGAGGTATGCCAACCGAGCCAAGAACATCATTAACAAGCCGACTATTAACGAGGTAAGATAATTAACGAGTTAACACTCGCACATTTACTGGCCCCTACTCCTATTTTGTTATTTTTGTATAAACAATTTTAACAAATTTTAGCCAATTTTAAAAGTAGTATACACCATTTGCAAACAACTATTGAATTATGATAAAATACCTTACTTGACTGAAAGTGAATAACAGTCTCATGTAAAATCACGGCACCTGGTGTGCTGTGGTTTCCAAGAAAAGAGGAATTTTGTACATTTGGCAATCATTGGAAAAATGTGACTATTTTTATACACTGCCACAATTTTATTAAATTTAGTTAGTCTACATTTGTTTTGCAATACGGTTACACACCTGTGTATGGGGCAAGCCATTTAGCCTGGTTTCCTAACCTGATAATTTCCTGAAATCTGTTTTGTCTGAAGGAAGTCAAGGAATCAGACTACAAAAGCAGCATCTTTTGTCTCATATGAAGCGCGATATGTGGCAGAGGGACCCCCCCCCCCCCCTTTTGTGTTGACTATTGTGTTCTTGGAATCTCGGGAATTATTTTTTGGTTTTAAGGGGGGGATGTGTTAGGTAACAATAGTGTGATGTGTGTATAGAATATACATAGGGACAAGAGGTGGGGGGTACCTCTGCCACATATCGTGCTGGGTATAATTTCTTTTTGGTTTTTCCAGCATCTATAAACAAAACTTTAAACAGGCCAGCATTACAATATTTACTATAAAATATGAATCTTCTGTAGCCCATTCCCCAAAATCCATTTTTCAAAATTCACAGCAAGTGTATACTATCTTTAATGGTTTGGAAACGTGGCATAACAATATATACAATAACAAAAACTGGACCGTGATTAAATTTTTTCTCTTTGTGTTGCAGGACCCCAATGTGCAGCTTATCAGGCAGCTGAGGGCTGAGATTGCGCGGTTAAAAGCATGCCTCACTGGAATGGTAAGATGAACAAAGTGCAGGTACTAGACCTGGACCAATACACTGTAAAAAAGCTGCAGGTTGTTGGTTCAAGTCCGGCCTGGGACTATATTGCGTGTGCCCTTGGGCAAGGCACTTTGTCACTCATTGCTTCTCTCCACCCAGAAGTAAATGGGTACCTGTGAGGGTTGTTCTTAGCTGCTTTGCGCCGAAACGGCAGCATTGAGCCGAAACGGCAGCATTGAGCCGTATAATTTCAAGAGAGCTGAGATAGTATTTGGAATGTTTCGGGGGCCCAATGAGCAGGGTAATAATATATGCGATTTGAGATAGTCAATACGATGTAAAAAAAAAGTGCTATATAAACACAAATATTATTACTATTATATTTACAATGAGCACCTTCGGGGGACATTTTAGCGTTATTTTTTGGGTAGTTGGGAGACATTGGAATTAGGGAGACATTTTAGTGTCTCCCTAATTCCACAGCTACCTTATAAAAAAATATTTTGTAGATTTTTTATATTTTTGGTTGATAGAGTAGGGTCCAAAATGCTTAAATATGAAATTTAGTAAAAAAAGCTCCAGGTAAAAACGGGTTAGGTTACAATAAAGAATGAAAATTTTTGTGTACGTCTCTATGGAGATGTCTCCCAAATGCCCCATTTTCGGTTATTATTATTATTATTATTATTAATAAAATTAGTTTTTCAAAATCTACGTCAAGTTCTCAGCTTTGGGTACATTTCAACTTCCATAATCATTTGGAAGACTATTATATCCAAACTAAAAGAAGTACACTGTAGAATTTGACCTCATACAATAAAATCTGATGCTCTGAATTAAAAAGATTAAATATATAAGGAAAAGACTTGGGGAAAAGCTGAGATTGGACATTATAGGATTTTATTGGAGAAAACAAATATGTGACTAGAAAGTATTTTTTGTGTAGATTCTTGTTGTGTCAAATATTGTGTCAAATTTTGTGTCATAAGGTTACTTTAAATGCTGTCAAAAACCATAAGCACCCCCCTACACAAAAAGACAAGTATTTATAAAGCTGTAATGAAAGTATTTTTTTTTAAACAGGATTCAACAGATCCCCAAACTGTGGACAAATTACAAGAAAGTGAAGCTAGGGTAAGTTTAGAAAGAGGCGAAACTTAGTAACATTTTAACATTAGTAATTAGATGTCATAACATTACATGTTATGTGCTGTTGCACATACCGGTAATATTCCAAAACAACCCATGTTTGCCGTGCAAAACCTTTGGTTACATTTGCTTTGTTCAAGATTGTGGCTGAGAACATTGTCCAAGCTTTGTATTTGTTACAAAAAAACTTGCACAAGTAAAATTGTGCGGATCTGTTTCAAAAGTGCAATTTTTTTAAAGACAATTGTATTTGTATATGGAGTTTCCAAGGGTTAAAATAAAGCACGGCTATGATTTGCTCAGCAAAAACGGGTTACCAGCCAAAATGTTATAGGGTGTATATTACTTTGTGACTGGTACTTGGCTGATTCATGCTTAACGCATTAATTTAGTAAGCGATATTTTTCTCTAAGAAGCTTCTAATGCCGCTGATAATTACTTTCTTTGCTTGAAGGTAAAAATGCTGACGGAAGTGTGGGCCACTAAGTGGAAGGAAACACAGAAGATAATGAAGGTATTTTGTCAAAACTTGTAAAATTGCAAAAAATCTTACGTGTTGAAGTCGGGTTTATCACAAAAGAGTTCACAAGTAGCAGGAACAAATGGTAACATAGAAATGCCTTTGTCAGGGTTTATTTGGAAAGCTTGTGATTGACTTGACTGCAACCACGACCAGGAGCAAGTTAGATCCAACTCTGTTTGACCAGTTTTAGTCATTGATGGTTGGACTACTTCAGTTGTTTTTTTGTGACCGGCCTAGAAGGCCGGTTCATACTTGACGTGAATGCGAACGCGAAGCAAATTGGATGTCACGAAACATTCGCTACGAAATTTGCCAGAGTTAAACTGCATTCAACTTTTGCAAATTTACAGCTCGAAATTTGCGTTTTTATTCACTTTTGTGCCAAGTGTAAACAGGCTTTAAGGAGGTTAGTAACATCACTGGTTACAAAAGCCACATCACTGTGCACGGTAAAGACAGGCATACTCCGCACAAAAGCAAACTCAAATTTATGATGTCGAGAGTTTTCACACTGCAAATTTGCAAAAGTTGAACACATTTGGGCATGATCCCTGGCCACATGGCATTCTGGTGTTTATGACTTCTCTTTAGCACCCTCGAACAAGGATACTGACAATTTTGGACACCGCCAACACGGCAAGATAGCTCAGTGGAGCGCTGGTCCGGTATTCCGGAGGTTGCAGGTTTGATTCCCGCTTTGCCAATTGCTTTGTTCACTTTGAAATTTATGCCAATTTACCTAGTCAGTTTCTTTTGTTGTATATTTGTGTATTGTAAGATAAAACTTGTACCGTCATTGAGTGATCTCCACAATGTTGCTTCCCAGGTTGTATCGTAAAATTGGGCGTGATCACTGGCCACAAAGCATTCTGTTGTTTAATGACTTCTGTTGTTTAATGACTTCTGACTAGTGCCCTTGAACACAGATATGGACAATTTGGTGGACCGCCAACATAGGGCAAGATAGCTCAGTTGTATGTTCAACGATTTCGAAGGTCGCAGGTTCAAGTCCAGCCTTGCCAATTTCTTTGTTTACTTTGAAATGTTGACATTTCAACTCCGGCAAATTTTCGCAGCGAATGCTTTGTGATGTCAAAAAGCGAGGACCAAGAAGTTTCAAGATGACATTTGGCCCATCCTCTGGCAACAGTTTTCACACATCACAATTAGTCCGCAGGCATAGATTAAAGGACATCAGTTGTTCTGGAAAGAGCTCGATTTCAGATTTAATAATTGCCACAACTGTTTTTTGTTTGTTTCAGGAGCGTACTCTTGCCCTGAGATCAGAAGGAATGGGAGTGGTTCTGGATTCAGACTTACCTCATCTAATCGGTGTGGATGATGATCTGCTGAGTACAGGGCTTAAGCTTTATCACATTAAGGTAAGACAGAGGCTCACAAAATATCAGGGATAAGATAAAGACAGGTTTATCAGCAATAGGTTCTTGGTATTGGATATTGGTTCTGAACAACCCCACCAGAAGCTTCCTGCAAGTCATTAAAATTGTTCATAATCTTACAGCTAATACCAGATACAGTGGACCTATACCATGTCCGAAACTTATCTCAGATAATTAACCAGTTAGCGTTGGATGCCGTGTATACACACAAAGTTTTTTTGGAATTCAAAACAGATGATGGATAAACATGCCAGGAGTAAGGCAGAAATATCTGTCAGCGACCGGCTCGTAGCAAGCGAGGCTGGAAATATTAGGGTGTGCTACCCACAGATGCTGGCCTGAACCCGTTCGGATCGAGGTTCATGAAAAACAATCTCGAGTCTGGGCCTGGTCAATGTCAAAATAATCCTGTTGCAAACTGGTTAATGATATGACTTCTAAGACATTTTGCAGTGAGCTGTCTGCATATCAGCCATTTTATTAAATTCTCTCTGATCTTTCATCTCTCTGTGAGTGTTGTTATGCCTCAAAAATAATGAAATAAATGGAATTCCCTTTTTTAGTCGAGGTTCCAACACATATTGGAAATAAAAATAGCCCCCTGTCTGAACTTATACTCTATATATGCAGTAATGCCCCAAGTTAGCTCCCGGACTCCAAACAGTAGAAATCTCAATTCGGGCTGCGTGTGGTACCGCACTAAACCTTAATGACAGATAACTGTGTGTAAAGTTATGTATTCCAAATCTGACTTGATGTATTTATAAAATCTTTTTAATCCACAAATTATGTGGCTGATCTATGAATTATGAAGTAAATAAAACAAAAAGAACATTGTTATTTCAAGGAAGTTATTTGTTAATAAGATGTTTGCGGTAAGATATTTGTTAGTTGTAAGTTATTTGTTAGTTGTAAGTTATTTGTTATTTCTTGTTGTTTCTATTGATCTGTGCAGGAAGGGAATACAACCATAGGCCATCAGGATGCTGATCACCCTTGTGATATCGGTGAGTGATTGACTAGGCCTAATTTTATCATTCTGCCAAAGATAGTCCAACCAATATTTGTCATATTCTGTGTTTGATGCAATAGGAAAGCAATGTTAAGGCTGGTTTATACTTCACGCGAAAACCTTCGCTGCAAAAATTCGCCAAAGTTGAAATGTCAAAGTGAACAAAGAAATTGGCAAGGCAGGACTCGAACCTGCGACCTCCGGAATACCAGACCGGCGTTTTACCAACTGAGCTATGTTGGCGATCTCCCAAATTGTCAACATAGGGCAAGATAGCTCATTTGGTAGAGTGCCGGTCCGGTGTTCCGGAGGTCGCAGCTTTGAATCCTGCCTTGCCAATTTCTTTGTTCACTTTTAAATTTATGCAAATTTACCTAGTCCAAGAGAGCTCAAGCAGGTTCGAGTCCCGCCTTGCCAATTTCTTTGTTCACTTTGAAATTTGAAATGTGTTCAACTTTTGAAAATATCGCAGTGCGAAAGATTACCCTGACGAAACAAATTCGCGTTCGCTTTTGTGCCAAGTATACTCCTGGCCTTGTAAGTACATATACTGGTTCCTTACGTGAACGCAAGACAGGACTCCTTGCTAAGCTGCTAAACAATCAGCTTCAGAATTGTGGAGTGTCGTGGCCGGGTGGTTAAGAGCTGGGTTTTCTGTTCCGCAGAGCGTGAGTTCGAGTCCCGGTGTCGACACATGTGTCTCTAAGCAAGGCAATTAAACCACTATTGCTTCGTCCTTCGGATGGGACGTAAAGCCGTAGGTCCCGTGCGTGTGTATAATGCATATATTGAACCTGGACACGCACGTAAAAGAACCAAGTCACACTTATCGCTAAAGAGAAGGGGTTCGCCCCGGTGTTTCTGGCATTTCGTTCATCCTCCTACTGGTTTCTTCAGGCTTACGAGCTACAGTGCCTTGGGCGCTTTTGAGGAATCCTCGGTTTAATTACTGAAAAGAAATAATAGCAATAATAATAATAATGTTTTAGTACAAGTTTTTGTCGCTTACTGTAAGCAGACCTATGGCTTAGCTTGCTAGGTATGAATGTGGCATTTCTATCAAAGTGTGAATAGGATCACAAATTGTTGCTTTGTCTCTTTATACAGTACTATTTGGTGCCGACCTGCAGGATAAGCACTGCTGGCTGAGCAACAAGGGAGGGGTAGTCAGGCTCCATCCAATCAAGGAAGCTGTGTGCTCAGTTAATGGTACCAGAGTCAGGGAACCATTACAGCTAACTCAAGGTAAAAGCACGGTGCTGAAATGAAGTTGGAATATAACATTGGGAATGCAATATGTCTCTCTCAAATGACGTCATTTCCTACAGATCAGTCATGTGCATCGTCATTTTAAGCAATAATTTGCATTTAAAGCGCATCAGCTGAGCCGTATTTCGAACACATTTCTCCCAACAAGCGCACGCGTTTGGAACATTTTCCTCACTGCGCAACGCGTGCTTAATTGTGTAGAATTCGCAGTGGCAGTTTTCCTACAAAGATGGCTGTCTTTGAGGGAGATCTATTAGATTGAATACCTGTATGTGCTCTGTGAATGTGTACCCTCTCCCATGGTTATAGTGTGGAAGTTGGGAGAGACCATAGGATGGACATTACAATGCATTGCTGATGGTTTCTGATGTGCCACACTCACAGACCCTACACATAAGCCTCGCTCCCCATTGTACAGCCCACATCTGAAATCAAACAGAGCTTTAGCTTTTGCAACGTTGGTCTCTATAAAGTGGTTTTTGTCTCGCCTGAACGAAGTTCAGAAAGAGACTGCAATCACTATTTCTGTACATAGTCCGTACGTAGTTCGTATGTGGCATTTTGGTCAGTTAAAAAAAAGAATGGTATTATATGCAAAGTTGAATTCCAATTCCAATCAAAATTGGGTCACAGTAATATTGTAACCTTTGAATGATGTTGATGATCATGTCGAAGGTAAAGTACTGATATCAAAGGTCATGTACTGATATCAAAGGTCATTTGAGGTTGAGTTATAAAAGATGTTAGAGTTGTAAAATTGGTCTCATTTGAAAACTGAAAGTTCAATTGCAAGCAAGCTTGGGCCATAGATGCATTATGAAGACTTCCATGTGATGGTGGTATTAAAGGTCACATACTGAGGTCAAAGGTCATTTAAAGTCAAGTTGTAAAATAGGTTAATCAAGAGAGTAGGCGACACTCGTTGTCGGAGAACTCTTCTTGTTTCTCCATAGACTGTCCCATTGATTTGCTCTATTTTCTGTGCAGGCTGCATCGTTAGCATTGGGGGTACCAGCCTGCTGCGTTTCAACCATCCAGAGGAAGCCAAGCGTTTACGCATAGAATTAAAGTCCAGATCAATGAATGATCTTAGTATGTACAGATCCACTGAAAACCTACTGGCTGCCACTCTCCGTGGGTAAGATCCTGGAATGTTTTTTATTTATTTTTCTTGTTTTTTAGATTGGTCATTGTCATTTATGTGTGTTTGTGCGTACAAATTTAAGGATCATGTCAGTCGCACTAATGCATTCCAGCCTTAAGTGTATTGGAGGTGGTTGATTCGCTAGCCAGTGAATCCGTCGATTTCACAAAAAATTGCGTAGTGTACCCCATGTGTATGACTTACACCACAAAACATGGTGTACATGTAGCTGTGCAACGTTGTTTTTTTTTAATTAAAAAATTTGAATGAGGACAATAACAGCGTTTATATAATGTGCTGTAATGTGTGTGCTGTAATGATGCCATTTTCTGGGCTGCAACTGGCAAAATCCTGTTTATTGAAGTAGTTTAGGAACTGTATTTTTTTCTAGAAACTAAACATTGGAAACATTCTTTTAAGCTGTAGGGATGTGTAAACTTACGTGAATTATCTTTGAATTTGCTATAAGATCATACCCAAAAATATTGTAGAAATAGTGCCCTTGCGCGTTAGAGCAAACCGTCCATTGGGTTTTTCATTGAGCAGTCATTAAAAATAATTTTGTTTCATGCTGTGTCCCAAACAGGCTTCTAGAGCTACCACTACGGCTATTGTAGTCCTTTCCCCCTATAGGTCTAATGGGCGCACACCTAGACTGTAGCCCTAGTCAATAGTTTTGGATGTTGCCTAACTTTCTGCGAAATCGTGTTTGAACTCTAAAAATGTAACTAGCAATTTTGTAATAGCTCGAACACAAAGCTGTGACTTTCTTTTATCAAGCTTGATATGTTGAGCAATGACAGGCTCCATGAGTCCACAACAGTCTTTCGCTGGTTTACTTGTGTCATTTTCAGTCGCTACACCACAACTTACCCCATCTAAAATGCGCATATTATGCCATAATTAATTGTGCAACTTAAGGGCATTTTCACATCAGTATCCTGGGACCAGTTATAGGTTATAATATAGGCAATTTATAATGTGCCATTAGCCAACTTATAATGAGATGCTCAAGGCGCAGAAAACAAAGATAAAAGGAAGACAAATGATCTAAAACTTGGACATTACACAACACAGCCTGACAATCAAATGGACGAATGAGCTACTGGAATGCAATTTGAAAGAGGTGGGTAATCAGAGCACATTTGAACTCTTGCAGGGTGGCAACAGTCACGAATACTCTGAGAATGTTTGTTTCATAATATCGGCCCAGCATGAGAAAATGAACGGTCCCCCCATGTTTTATTTGTATTAGGCACTACAATTAAAGAAGATTTGGAAGATCTGATTGACCTAGAAAATTATCAAATCATGGAAATATGGCATTTGATTGGGGGGGCCGTATCAGAGATTTCAACATTTTTCAACATACTTCTTGAGATGCAATTTATTGCACTTTATTTCTTTATTTGCTTACTTTTAAGATTTGGCATGGAAAGAAAACAGAAGGAAGAATGGGACGGCCTTGAGCGCAAGAGGTAAGCCAGAACAGAAGCAAACGTGAATCTTAAACCAAGAGCCAAGAATGACCAACCTTTAAAAATTACATTCATACTAGCATAAAACTTTACTAAGCTGTCGGCAAATCTTAAAAAGTAGTGTTTTTTTCGAAAGTATTTAGAGCTCTAGTGTCAGGTTGAGTGCCTCACAGAGCCATTTTGCTAAATATCACTGCAGGTTCTTAGCCAGCATTGGAAAAACTGACATCCAATTTTGCCTTGAATTTGAAATATGGGCATACAAATTGTTAATGTTCCATAGGTTCGCATAAAATATTTTTGTTTACGAAATAGCCGACAGGGTGTCTGGCTAACAATATCAGACGCCAGAGACATTGTTCAACTGGAATTAAGAAGAAATTGACATTTCCAGGACTAGAAAAATACAGGTTGTAATCTATTCAATCGCAAGTGAATCACATGTCAAATCACAAAACAGGTTGCATGCAGTGTGGGTTGAACAGGTCGATGCAGTTGTCATAGTTGGCACTGGATTGACCGGATGATTCACGATTGACTTGAAACCACACTTGACTTGATTACAACTCTGAAAAAACAAATATTCTTCTCAGAGTTGAAATTCAGGAGCTGGAAGAGAAGTTCAGGAAGGCCGAGTCGCAGCGGCAGCAGAACCAGAAGAAGCGAGAGTCGGACCTTGAAGCCCAGCAGCAGCACATTGAAGAGGTGCGCCTGCAGTGGCAGCAAGCCCAACAACAGGCCAGCAAGGCTGAGCTGGAGCTGGAAGAAGAACGGAAGAAGCGGAACAGGCAGAGCTGCGACATCCTAAAGCAGCTGGAGGAGTACAATCGGGAGAAGGAGCGGCAGTGCCAAGAGTTCCAGGAACGCCTTGAACAGCTAAACAGCCAGCGGGAAGACAGTGAGGAGCGGTGCCAGGAGATGGCTGCCACATTGGAGGCAGAGAGGCAGCAGTCCAAAGAGCGGGTCCAAGACGAGAGGAAACAACTGGAGGTGGTGGAAAGGAGGCAGCAGAAAATGCTCCTTGAACGGGAAGAAGAGCTCGCAGAGGAAAGGGTAAAGCTAGAAGATCGGCTCAGGGAGGAAAGGGAGAAGTTTCAAGCAGAGCAGACGAAACTTGAAGAGAAGGAAGCAGAGATGAAGGAAAGCTTGGTGAAGGTAATTAAAAAGGGTTTATTCTATGCCTCCATGTGGGAAAATAAATTCTTAACAACTTATATAAATCCTTTCAGATTTGTGCTTGTGCAAACAAAAAATAATAGTTCTGCTCCCGATTACTTAACCGACCTTCATTTTTGGCCCCGACCCAAAAAACAATTTGGCAAATAAAAAAAACTTTTCTGTCTTCACAAAAAGCTTCTCAACAACTATTTACATCAATTTGTTTGCCTACTTATGTACATTCGCAATTTTGTTCAGTTTCCTTCGCAGTAAATGTTACAAATTCCCTTCGGTGCGCAATCACAGTGATAAAAACATGTGCGTAATGCTTAAATGCAGCAATGCTGTGCTGGTTCCCGCTGCACACCCACCAAAAGTGCCAAAGAAGGCATGATGGAAATGCGGCAACCAGTCTGTGCACGCTATTTAAAGTCACTGCAGAGTACACTCCAGTTGGTCAGATCTGACATCGTAAAAATGCCAAGTAAACATTGATGGAGAAAGAAGATTTCTGCAAGTTAATTCGCAGAACTTGATCTGTCTTGTCTATGTACATGTATGTATTTCCTGTAAATGCATTTCGAGCTTGTAAAGTTTGTACTCTAAGTGATAATGCAGCGTGTTTCCCTGACATTTCCTAACGCAACACGAGGTGAGCCCGCTACAGAGAGTGCATCACGCATGCTTACTGCGCGATAAACAGACAGTGTTCGCAGTTTTCTGTCGTGGCTGTCGGTGTGCATAGTGGTGTGCACAACCTAAATTCTTCAATATTTGTAATAATTATCTATCATAAATATTGTTGACATTAATTAAGGCAAGTTTTTTATCACTTTTTCTGGCTTTCGTAGTGAAAATAAAACATTTGGAGCACGATACATGCAACATGCGGCAGTGACTCGCACCGCCTTTAATTGCGCATGTAAATAAAGCCGCATTGCGTTTACCAGTGTATAGCGTGCTCGCACACGCCATGAATTTGTCATCTTGTTGGGTATTAATACACCGCATTCAATCAGCAAGACAAAACATGGCAAACAAAAAAAACATTACTACATTTCGACATACCGGTTCGTTTTTGAAAGGCATGTAATCGGAAGCAGAACTATTTTTAGGGGGGGCCTAGTCATAGATCACGGTGGTTTGGCACTGGATGAATGTTAGGAAAATAAACTCTTGAATGCATAAGTATCATCTTATAATCTCAAGTTCTGGTACATTTTGTGTCAGGCCAAGCAGGATCTCCAGAAGCAACAAGAACAAGTCCAGCGGGAAAGGGACGAAGAACACCATTTTCTGGAGATAGAGAGGGAGAAGCTAGAAGCCTTGAAGGCCAAGCACGAAGTGGCTCGGAAAATGGCCAAGACAATGGATGACTCAGTGAAGGAGAAGCTGGCCATGGAGAACCAGCAAGTGGCAGAGGCCTGGACCAACTTTGACAGGTTGAAGCAGCGACAGCTGGATGCTATCGAGGAAGCTGAGAAGAACATTCAGGCAAAGGCGGAAAACCGCATCGCTGAAATCTGGCAGAGTAGGACTGAGTTAGAAAATGAGAAGACAGAGCTTGGCAGGAGGAAAAGGGAAAACGAGAGTGCAATAAAGGCTGCGACAAGCGAAGAGGAGCTTGCTGAATTAAGAAGGGAATTGGAGAGGATAGAAGTAGAAGAGAAGAGAATAGCTACAGAAGAACTGTCCTTGGAAGCCAGGGAAGCAGATGTAGAAAAGGACATTGAAGTTGAGTTTGTCGAGCTGGAGAAACAGAAGCGCAAGGACGAAGACATTCTGGAAATGGAATGGAACAACCTGCTTCAGATTGAGGCAGCCAATTTGCATTATCTGGAGCAGGAGCTGTCAGATCGTAAGATGGCCTTTGAGAAACAGAAGGAGAAGCTGACAAGCACCAATAAGCAGCTCAAGCAATTCAACATGACTCGGAGTCGAAAACTGATATCCCTCAACGAAGAGGAGGTCATCATCAAGGACAAGAAAGGGCTGCTGCAAGAAAAACTCCAAGTCCAGGAGTGCAGCATCCAGGAAGTGATTTCTGGATTGGAAGAGAGACGGGCCGAACTCAGAACAGGTGTAGCGCAGGACAGTGAGGAAATGAAAGAGCAGAGGCTCGAAGAAGCCTTGGCCACCCAGAACAGCTTACAGGAGTCGGAGGCAGAGCTGAGGAAGGAGACGGAGAAGCTCTCTCACCTCGTGGAGCAGATCTCCCAAGAGAAGCAGAGTTTGGAAGAGCTGTTGCAGACCGAGAGTTTCAGCGAGAGCCGATTTAAGGGAGAGCAACGAAAACTAAATGAGAAAATGGAGGTAAGTGAAAACCAACGAAGAAACTCCGAGAAGTTGCATTGCTCTGTTTCTGAATTAAGAATATACATGTACAACATGTGCACGTGCTTAATTCTGTATATTTTCTTGAATAAAACACAGACAACTTTGCAAATGCCCTGTGCTACAGTGATGATTAAATTGAAGTACCCCTCGCACTCGTACTCGCTCGCAATTCACCCGTTAACGCACGTATCTACTCGGCCATTGTCTGAGGATTAACGAGGTCTCGCAGTTACCCGCGAGGATTTACGGGGTCTCGCAGTTACGCGCGAGCGCTTCCGAGGTGCGTGAAGAACGAGCACTTACGAGGAAAGTCATCCATGCATAACAATGACTTCGTGTGATTCCCAAGTAGTGTAGTGGCCCATTTACCAGTCGATCCGGCTTTTCAGTTGGGACAACTGTTCTGAGTGATTGTTGCGCTACACAAAAGCCCAATTGAGAGCGCTTTTACTGTGAACATGGAGCTATAAAAAGGTTATTGGTTGAGTGCCAAGGAACAGCCTACATTTATTTTCATTATAATTAGTGCACCGGGCTTCTTTTGTGGGATCTTGTTGGGTGCTCTACATGTGCATGTAAGTCCATTGTGTCGGTGCGTTTTAAAGCTGAATGACAAAGTATTTTTGATCTCTATTCGTATTATCGAGCGGTGTTTTCGGAAGGACAAAAAGCGTTGGTGAGAATGAGATCGTTCAAAAAAGAAAGAACTTCCAACCACGTCCTTCCTTCTAACAAATTATCTTTTTCATTGGTTGTAATTGTATGCCACAAAGAAACATTCCCCAGCCAATTAAAATTCCAATGTGGTGGTCGGCCACATGTTGGCCGGCTTGCTTATCCAACTTAATACATTTTGTAGGTCAGCTGTCAATCATTATCTGGATTTCTTGCGCCCACTTAGATTATATTCAAAATATTAGTTTGGGGGTCTTGGGGTCCTGGATCGGGATTTTGTATCACCTTGATCATATTCTTATTTATTCTTGGCTGTAGGCCTATTGGTTTGGTGGAAGATTTAAAAAGCTATCCTTGTAATTTACGGGCCATAAAATAGATCGTTTTTGTTAAATACATGTACAAGAAAAACGGAAAATAAATCGTATTAAATTTTCCCCCTAAATCCAATTAAAATTGTTTAGGTGTTAAGGTCCCGGGTTTTTTTTGGTTTTTTTTCCAACAATGAAACCAGAAATAAATGTTATTAAATAAACCTCTGAAATTTATTTCGCCAGCCTCGTAATTTAATAGTCCGGTGTATGTTGATTTTATTAGATACCAGAAAAACCAAGAATAAATCGTATTATTATTTACCCCTGAAATCGGTTGGGGAAATGTTTAGGAGTTCAGACAAATAAATCTTTAAGTACCCTTTACCCTTTTTTCTATAAAAAGACAATAAGGACAATTTCGGATGACAAGGGTTTTGTAAAAAAACAGGCTCAGAATATGTAACACCTTTTTATTTGTACATCTAAATATATTTTGTAAACGATTACGGCAAACTTTTGTAAAGTACTCGCATTCAATTTAATGACCATCGGTTAGGCCAAGAGATAAATACAACTTATATTAGAAAATTGTGTGATGTTTCAGTAAATGTACATTTATTTTGTGAGAATAGACACCAAAACTGCACATTTCCTCTGGCTTTATTATTTTCCCCTACTTTATTATTTTACCACTTCTAGTACTTGCCCTTTCCCCAAGTTGCGTAAAATAATCTCTCTACTGGGAGAACTACCGGATCCTTTTGTGGAGCCTGTCAATCAAAACCTATTCTTTACAGTCATCAAAGCTTAACGCCGCCTCCATAACGCCGGGGCCGGTTTCCTTTGATTTATTTAGCCAATCAAAAACGAGTCATGGGGGCTATGATTGGTTCTTCAATAACAGAGGGTGTCTTTGAAAGGGCTCGAATTACTATCCGCGGGGAAAAGCAAAGGGTGGGGTGCGTGGGAAAGAAGGAGATTGTGTTTGCTCGTGGTGTCTGACAATTGCGTAGCTGACAAAAGCAAAGTCAGACATTGAATGGTTTAATGTGGGGTGCGCTCGTTGATCCACGGTTGATGATTGGTCGAGGCAATATGGGTATTGACTGTGGAGCTCTGCCATGACAATCTTGCGGTCATCGGACGTCCCCAAGCAATGCCTGGGGATTTAAACGGAGTGAGGAAAGGAAGTGAAATTTTCAAGTTGACGTTTTTAGTCTGACATCGCGGACTCGCTGAAGGTGGAAGTTGGAAAATTTCTCTCTATCCTGTAGTGAAATAAGACAGACAAGACCTGGGTTAATAAATACACACTTTTGTTGGATTGTTGGATTATGTTTACCAACATTAAAAGCCGGGGCTGTCAAGTTAAGAATGGATGAGGAACTGTGTTGCACAAATCTACAGTCCCGAGTCTATTATCTGACTGAACCTGATTCTTAAAACAACAACAATAGAGTTGTAATGCAAAGTAGACGCATGCGCATCAGCGAAAACCGAACGGCACTTCAAGACTTGTTTAATACTATTTGTAGGTCAGCTGTCAATCATTGTCTGGGTTTATTGCCCCAAGTGGAATATATTCGGAAAATACTCCCAAATAATTCTCCTGTGGTTTTATTTTATTCCCCTTCAACTATCATAGCGTTTATTATGTAAAATTACACCAAGAACCACTTATAAATTAAAAAAAAGGAACGAGCTCTTACAATTTCCACATCTATTTTACGGACAAATTAAATATTATGTGTTTTAATAAATAAAACCCAGCAGCATATTTATTAAATTTGAATAAATTTGAACTCCTCATGATGTGTACACAATCATTCAAGACTGAAATACATGCTTCTGGGAGTAAGTTGCTGGGATAAAACCTCAGCTCGTGCATTTTAGGGGACAATGCACGACAACAAATAATAGTACCCGTTTTCGATGAAAATCACGCAGTTTTTTTCTGGGTTTTAATTTAGAGTATTTAAACTATTCATGGTCCAGTGTTGGTATTCTGGGGTCCGCCATCGGGATTTTGTACCACCTCGATTTTAATCTTGCTTATCTTTTCTTGGCTCGTATGGGTTTTGTGATTGTTTTTAAAAGCTAGCCTTGTAATTTACGGGCCACGAAATACATCGTTTTGTTAAAGACAAAAAAAAAGAAAAATAATTGGAAATAAATTTCCCCCTTCAATCTGTTTGAAAAATGTTTAGGAGCTCAAAATATTAGGTGTTAAGGTTCCGTTTATTCTTTCTTTCTTCCTTTAAAAAACCCAATGAAACCAGAAATAAATGTTATTAAATAAACCTGGAATTTATTTCGCTAGCCTCGTAATTTATTGTTCTGGGTGTATGTCGATTTTATTAGATATCAGAAAAACCAAGAATAAATCGCATTATTTACCCCTGAAATCGGTTGGAGAAATTTTAGGAGTTCAGACAAATAAGTCTTTGAGTACCCTTTCCCCTTTTTTCTATAAAAAGACAATAAGGACAATTTCAAAATTAACCGTAGGGATATATTTTGGATGACTAGGGTTTCGTAAAAAAACAGGCTCAGAATTTTTAACACCTTTTTATTTGTACATCTGAATGAATTTTGTAAACGATTACGGCAAACTTTTGTAAAGTACTCGCGTCCAATTTAATGACCATCGGTTAGGCCAAGAGATAAATACAACTTATATTAGAAAATTGTGTGATGTTTCAGTAAATGTACATTTATTTTGTGAGAATAGACACCAGAACTGCACATTTCCTCTGGCTTTATTATTTTCCCCTACTTTATTATTTTACCAATTCTAGTACTTGCCCTTTCCCCAAGTTGCGTAAAATAATCTCTCTACTGGGAGAACTACCGGATCCTTTTGTGGAGCCTGTCAATCAAAACCTATTCTTCACAGTCATCAAAGCTAAACGCTGCCTCCATAACGCCTGGGCCGGACCAAGAATAAATCGCATTATTATTTACCCCTGAAATCGGTTGGAGAAATTTTAGGAGTTCAGACAAATAAGTCTTTAAGTACCATTTCTCTTCTTTTTTTCTATAAAAACATGGACAATTACATAATTAACCTAAGGAATATTTTTGTTTAGGACTGTGGTTTCCTAAATGAACAGGCTCGGGGTTTTAACATGTTTTTATTTGAACATCTCAATACCTTCTGTAAATCAGTACGGCAAGGTACGAAGGTACTTACAGCCAATTAAATGATCTTCGGTTGGGTTAGGAGACAAATAAATTCGCTCGATAAATACACCGACCAACGCATTTTAAATGAATTTTGTATCTGCCAGGCATGGGTCAGTGTAAGTAAATACAATGTATCTTTGTTGGAGATAAGCAGGCCAGTACAACATTCTATGAGTACCACTTTGTGTTGAGAGAACGTCCGACACCCAACGACAATAAAGATTTGTTTAACTGGACTTCATGATTGGATAACGATCTTGTCACTGGAAGTAGTGAGCGGTGCTAAGGCTTTGATGTTGGTCTTTTCAAGAAACTCGGTCGGGTCATCACTCAGTTAGTTGGGGAATCCTGCGGTTTACAGTCTAGTCTGCGACATTCAGTGTACATACACACAGGCGGTTGTTCGTACTTGGAAACCCAAACTGGAATTTCACGGGTCAGTGATCACCGCTCGTACAGTCGTTGCATCTCGCTCGACGCACGCGGGGATTTTCGAGCGGGTTCGAGCGAGTTAATTTAATGCTGAGGGTTTTCGAGACGGTAAGAGTGATTTCGAGATCTCGTAAACACACTTAAACGCACGTACCTCCTCGTACTCGCTCGCAAATTAATGGGTACTTCAATTTAATCACCACTGTATCTGGGCAAGCCCAGTGGTCAGATGCACATGATTCATGATTAAACAGCCTTCACAATAAGCCAGTTCGGTATTCTACATGTAACTGTGCAAGCGCACAACAACATTTGATGATATTTCTCTTTGGATAAACGTGGCAAATACATACACACAAGGCTATGGGGACGTGGTAACCGAATCTGCCTTCTGTGTATTTTTTCATGCATGCGAAAAGACGTTGATAACATTAGTTTGAACATCGAGTCGTGTTTTACCATAACGACCGAGGATACCCGATTGTGTTTTCCTTTGTTCCTGTACTATAACCTAACCCTATAGACTTAGCGTACACTTTAACAGATGACAAAATTCAACAAAAGACGAACGCCCGAGGACTGAAAGGATCTATTGTTGACCTATTGCGCTTCTGTCCTTAGGGGTTATGTACCGGTAGTACATGAACACAAGTTTAGAGACACAAAACACCTGAAAACACTTTGCTGTCTAAACATGTTTGTTTTTTAATGTTACTTTAGAACACAACAACACTTTAAATTTGTTTGTACCCGTTTTCCTCGCATACGATGAAATGTTTATCTGGCTTATTGTGATACAAATCAAAGTAGATTTGCATTTAATAGAGGGGTTTCGCCTGCGAACGGATACGTTTAGCTTAACGGATACGTCATCAATTTTTGCGGACTTATGAGGTCACAGTTTCTCACTATCTGCTAACCGTGTACAAGGCACGGATATCTCGCTCGCTACACGTAAGTATAAAAACGCGTACAGAAAGCTAAACGTACGCGTATCCGTTCGTATGCGAAACCTCTCTAATGTCTAGGGTTACACTGTCTGTTAATTTTACCAACTACATTTGTGTTATTCTCATATCTCTGCTGTGCAAAGTCTCGTTTGGTTTGCGAATATGAAGTTAAAATGTACCAATCAATCGCTAGCTTTAATAACTAAACTGGCAACAAACGTGCATTGGAAATTTGCCAAGAAGTGGGGCAGGTAGGAGAAATATTAGGAGAGAATTGTGACTTGGATGATACGAGCATAAAACTTGGCACACTGTCAGAGCACGTCATGAGAAAGATATTTGGATAAAGGGCCATCACAGACCTTTGAAAACATATAGGTTATATAACAGGCAATGACAGCCATTTATAAAAATTGTAAAAACAATGCTTGTTATTCTATCTATATTTTTTTCAAAGGACAAATCTGTGATGGCCCTATATCCAAAGACTTACTCAGCCAAATTCCATGTTTGTATCATCAAATGCACAATTCCATCACCTACATACATGTATCTGCAATACTAAAGTTGCCTGTGCACAACCACATGCTTGCTTTTTTAATAATAGTAAACAAACCAGTAAGTTTGCTGTGTATAGTTGTAATAGTTGCAATAGTGTGCAGTGTATATTTACATGCATGCATCAGCTTCCCATTATATTTTTATTCAAGCAGCACGTTTTGTACTACATGTAGATGTAGTGTACTGGTTTTTTAAGGAAATATGTGGAGAGATGGTGATGCACATTTCTATGCCTACACAAAGATGTTGACAATATGTAGCTACTTGTACCACATTGCTATTTACATGTAAAGGCAAGCTATAGCACAAGACTAATAAAAACCAAGAACATTATCAGCTCCTTTCAAATACAATGTTTTAGTATTGAAGAATCTATAAACAGGCATTGCAAAAGACAGAACAAAAAAAAGCACAACATTGAAATTGACGAATAGTGTATTATTAGGGCATCCCTTCAAATTTCTGAACATTTCCGAACTACAGTACATGTACATACTCGCATACATCATAAGCATTCTGCAAATGGAAGCCTTCATTTTCTCCTACAAACATGAATCATGTTTACAGTCCATATGCCAGAAATGTATCCTTATTCATTCTGAGTTTGCTTTTTTTGATTAACCCAACGCAACCATTATTTGTGGAAGAGCTTTTCGAGTGCAGGGTACATGTTTTTTAAGGTTAGACATTCACTACGCTTACGGTTTTGCTAGCACCTAAATAAAAATCACAGAGACTTCTGCTACCGAAGTACCATTCACTTTCTTTTGGTGATCCTCAACTCATTGATAAATATTGGAATCACCTGAACTCTCTATCATCAGTTTTACGGTAATCGTGTAGTTAAGGACTCGCTGTTTTTCAAAAGTTCTGTTTAAAAATGACTTTTGCAACTGACTTTTCATTCCAGAATGACTTTTTCAGCCTCAAACTACATGTACTTTGAAACTTTGTTTTTAAAATTGTGATTAGCACCGGTACTTTTGTAGAAAATGCGACTTTATTACCTGTTTTAGCAGTCAAGATTTGCCGCAGAGCATCACTGTTAATCAGTTCGTGTTGAATGCCTGACATATATTTGCGCAAAGTTTATTCGGAATTCATAATAGATGACAGCTAAACACGTCACGTCGGTGACCGGCTTGCAGTGAGTAAGGAAATATCAGGTTGTGCTACCCACAGATGCCGGCCTGAAACCATCTAGGATCGATGTTCGTGAAAAATAATCCTGCGTCTGGGCTCGGTCAATGTCAAAATCATCCCGGCGCAAACTGGTTAAAAGTTAAACACCATTAATTTCCCACAAATAAAAAAAAAATTGCAAAAATTTAACCTGCTGGTCTTCAACATGGTATCTTTAGTAAGTCCTTAAAGTGATTTTTTTTTATGGAGCTTGTAAAAAAATAGAGGTGTCTTTACTACATGATTACATGTACCAGTCTTGCAGTCAGTTCCCTTTCTGAGTATGACATGTTTGTCAGGGTAGAAAATCCAAAATCTGCAGCCAACCATATTGTTACACTGGTGTCTTAAATGTGAATGCTTTTTCTTGCCAACCCGTTTTTGTTGGGATTTACCAGTAATTATCCATACAGTGGACCCATGTTGATTTTAACACGGGTACATGTATGTACGTGTAGGTGCAGATCATAATGTGAAAAGGCCCCAATAAACCAGTTTGGTATTCCAACTGCGCATACATACATGTACATGTCATGTACCAGTATGTGCACAACAAGATTCAACCATTTTTCATCTGAGATAAAATGTAGCAGAACATTTGTATGCACACAAGGCTATGGGGGAAGTGATAACCAAATCTGCAGTCTGTGTAATTTTCCATGCAATCGAAAAGACGATCCATGGAAACTTTTGCTGGAGAAAATGTTTGGACGCACAATGCACTTGGCGATCACACGACGATCTCTGTAAATTTGCTGGTACCTGCTATGCTTTTGCACACTATACGATGAAAGTTTATCTCAAAATCATCAAATTTTGTTGTACACACGCGCAGTTGGAATACGCTGACTTATTGTTAATAACCATGAACCCATTTCCCTGTGTGTTTTTATGCCCTCCTTGTGTCATTTCACCCTTGTCTCTTTGCACTGTGCAGATACTAGCCTGGACCCTATGGTGTATTTTATTCTGGGGTGTGAACACATTCACAAGCATGGCCCTAATCCTTACCTTTTCTATGCTGCGTAAACTGGTGGACGTAAGCTCTCAATTTGTTTGTCACTCAATTACAAAAATTACATTGTATACGTTTTGTTTAGATTTAATGTGATTCATTGTTGCTAGTGTGGCATTAAAAAGCACCTGTTGACCTAACATGTAAGGTTTCTTTACTGATGGCTGTATTAACAAAAATGCAGTTGCAGGGTTAGCATGACAATAAGATAAAGGTAACACCAAATTCATGAAGAAATGGGTTTTCTTATAAATTTGGGGGCCACTTTTTTTTTCACTGCCCTCTTATATCTGACGACTACGATTTTGTAATTCTGATGTACTCAATAATGCTCTTCGCCTCTAAGAATATTTGTGAACAGCAAACTACCTACCCAACATTAAAAAAATAGTTTGAAGTCCTTTTTAATGATAATTGGCAAATCTCCTATGTCATGTTCTTCCTGCTGTTGCTTTTCCCCCACATGTTTTTTTGTTAGCTTTTTAATTTGTTGTGTTCGTTTGGGTTATTGGGGTGTTTGTTTGTTTCAAGTTTGTTTTTATTTGTTTTTATTTGTTTATTTTTTTAAATTTTTTTTAATATTTTTTTTTGGGGGGGGCGTGGTAATTAAATCATGTAACAAAGAATAAATAGTATTTTCTTGGACCAAGACTACTGGCAATGCTGTTAACCCTTACCCTCCCAAATCCTCCAAGATCAATAAGATTTTGCACACACCATAGGGAGTTAGGGTTTTAATTAATTAATAAAATAATACTTGCTGGCTCCCTGTGCACTCACAATCTTACTAGCTAACATACATGTACCAGTAGTTGTCAAGGTGGAGGGCTACTAATCCTAGGAATTCATCAGTTCATTAATTTTTGTACACACAAATTGGGAGCGAAGAATGGTGTTCGGTATAGCAGAATGTTCGAAATAGCGGCGTTCCACTGTACATGTACATAGGTTCGTCCATAAATAAGGGGTCCAAAAGTGTGACATTTGTGGTGTCCCGGTTACGCCTGACCTGTGGAATTTCCCACGCAAGTGTCAGTGAAATTGACTTCAAACTTTTTTCATTTGTTTATTGCTTTATGTAATCGTTATTGGAGATAGAAGGCATCAAAGAATGTGTCCTTAATTATATTTTAAAAAGGGAAAAAAAATATGCCAGACGTAACTGGGACACGAAAAAATGGACCCCTTATTTATGGACAGACCCACATGCCAGTCTTCAGAGAATCTGCGCTAAGCCGACTGTACTGAATTGCATTGATAAATTTAGGCCCCTGCCCACTTTGCCCACGGGCAACAATGCGTGCGTCTCTCCAATGCCATACACTGCACGTTCAAACTGCATGAATCACATGCGCGTGCACGCATATCGGACATCAACAGTGCCTTATGGATAGAGTAAAATCCAGCAAGCTCAATCGTGTGAATAAAAAGTCAAGTTTGTACATGTACACTGTATAGTGGAAGGCAAAACGTGTCATTAACCATACATGTACATGTAGTTTAATCTTGCATCTTGTCACAAAATTGTTTGACGTTGGAGGTTTTCTATGTAATTGGTGTTGTTGCTGCAGTGGATTTTCTACACTGATAATTAAATGGCTGAGCCAAATAAAACCGGAACTCACGGAACTCTACAAAGCAAACACGACCTGTCAAAAATGCCCAACTCATAGTTTAGTTTTTGTCATCAAATTGGATTTCTTTGTTTTTTTGCAGGTCTTGTTCTTTATTTCACCTTCATTGGCAAATTTATTGTTTTGCTCTTTAACCAGTTCGCGCTGGAGGACCCTCAAAGTTTTCCCCAGATTCACAATGGATGACGCATAAACACGTCACGAGCAAGGCCGGAAATGTCTTTCGGCAGCGAGCAAAGCTGGAAATGTGTGGGTGTGCTTTCCGGTACCATCAGCCTAAACCCGCCTCGGATCAAGTTTCGTTAAAAAAATCCCGCGCCTCGGCTCGGGGATAAAATAATCCCGGTGCAAACTGGTTAAAATCTCATATCATCTTTTTATATGTGGAATCGCTCAGATATGCCCCAATTCTAGTATTAAAATTAGTTTTAAAAAAGTAACTAACCGAATTATTGTTCAAAAGCTTACTTGTTGTAAACATATTAATGACACTCAACTCCCTATTATCCCTTCTAGCATGCTGTCATTTTGAAGAAAATAAGATTTGTCCCAGAGACAAATCTTTGGAAATTTTCCTTCGTAGTTGCTTTGTAATCCACGATTGGTGCACACACGCATTGGAATGACCCCGGCGTGAGCACCAGTGTTAATAGTCAGTTCAGTGCGTAACACGCGTGTAGCTGCAATCGGCCTAATTACCCTGGAACCTGCCCTGAATACTGATTGAGGTCGCAATTCAAACTGTGACTCGGCAAATTCTGAATTGAATTTTAAATCTTAAATTATTGTTTTCTCAGATTATACAGCATTTACCAAGATAAAACTTCATCGTTTTTTTTGTCAAGCACCATTCATTAGATTTTGAGCACTTTGACAAGTGGTATACCTTTAACCAGTTTGTGCCGGGATTATTTTGACATTGACCGGGCCCAGCCTCATCCGAGATGGGTTCAGGCCGGCATTTGTGGAGTATCACACCCCGATATTTCACACCCCGAGGCTTCGCTTGCTGCGAGACGGTCGCTGACAGATATTTCCGGCCTTGCTTGTGACATGTTTACCCGTCATCCGGAAAAACTTTGTATGTATACATGTTCCCCGACGTGATCTGGTTAAATTGTGTCACTTACATCTTCATCATTATCACAGCTCAGATTAAAAGGTTACACAGGTTTTAACATCTCATAAGCCGTGTTCGCACTGGCCTTTTTGGGGGGAAGGTTTTACTGAGGGTAAAATAAAAAATGGTCAAATGTTACCACTGTTCGGACTTAGACTTTCGACACGGAAAAATTTTACCAAGAACACGAGAGAAGTAGCCGAGCTGTCATTATAATGACTCATGAAGGCGAATGTTATCACAATGCGATGTGCATGCATCAGCGCGCGCACGTAAACAATGCAAAGAGCGCATGCGCGGTGTCTTGTGTAGCATGAAATCGCACTAGGGGGCCGTATGTACGTTTTCCTAAGCCGCTTTTATCGACTCGCGCTGTTCGCACTGGACTTATCGTCTAGGGAAAAGTTACCTGGAAGTTTTCCCGGGCAGCAGTTGGCCGGTAAAAGTAACCACTGGACTCGGGAAAAGTAACTGAGAGGAATAGAAAACGTCCTAGGCTGTCTGCACTGGACTTAAAATGGGAAAAGTACTCATCGTCTCGGTAGGTTTTATAAAAAAAAGTCCAGTGCGAACAGGGCTTAAACCTCTCATCTCTCTTCTATTCACTGACAATACCCCCAACACTCTGTACCAACAACTGCTAACAGCAAATTAATACCATCACAAGCTAAACTCATTCTAGTCCTTTTCACACTACAGCCTCTCAACCCTGGGCAAACCCAACTCTGGGCAAACCCAACTCTGGGCAAACCCAACTCTGGGCAAACCCAACTCTGGGCAAACCCAACTCTGGGCAAACCCAACTCTGGGCAAACCCAACTCTGGGCGAACCCACTGCCACCCCAGGTAGAGTTTTAGATTTTTCAACCCCAAGACTTGGTCAACCCTGTGTCGTTTCACACTTGCTTTGTATATTGATCAGTTACTACCGTTTAAAATCCAAAGCAAGTTTTTCAACCCGGGTTGTAAATCTCAACTCTGGTCTGGAAATCTCAACTTTTGGTCTGGAGCAGGGTTGTGTTCAGCCCGGGTTGAAATTAAGCCTGGTGTGAATCAGGGTTGACTTTAGCCGGGGTTAAAATTTAACCCTAGTCTGGAGCAGGGTTGTGTTTAGCCCAGGTTCAAATCAATCCTAGTTGAAATCGACCCTGGTCTAGAGCAAAGTTGAGTTCAGCCTGGGTTGAAATCAACCCTGGTCTGAATCAGGGTTGACTTTAGCCCAGGTTAAAATTTAACTCTAGTCTGGAGCAGGGTTGGGTTTAGCCCAGGTTCAAATCAATCCTAGTTGAAATCAACCCTGGTCTGGAGCAAAGTTGGGTTCAGCCCAGGTTGAAATCAACCCAGGTCTGGAGCAGGGTTGAAATCAATCTCGGGGGTGACGGAGGGTTGGCAAGGGTTGGCGCAGGGTTGAGATAAGATTGCATATAAAGCCACCAAATGCTGAAAGAAAAGTTGTATTTTTCTTTTCTTGCTCGCAATTTCTTTTTACGAAAATCAACTACTGGAGACTAACAGTTTTGACAAAATAGTTTTGACAAAATTTGAATCACTGTTGTTTGAATCACTTTTAACCAGATATTTCCTGGAGCAAAAATGTTGACAAGGTCATAAGACAGTTGTTATTGTTGTTTACAGAGTCTAAAGGAGCTGGAAGAGCAAACCAAAGAGAAGGAGCGCGACCTGATGCAGCAAAGAGAGGAGTTTAAGCAAGAGAGGCAGGCAGAGAGGGAACAGATAGAGGCAGAGAGAGCTAAGCTGCAAGAACTTGAGAACCAGGAGAGGTTAGAGCCTAGCTTTGTGTCTGCTGAATGTGTTGATTATTAAGTGTGGGATTCACGAAGAATGCGAATGCCGAAAAAATGGCAAAGTCCAACATTCGGAGAAGTTTTTTCTCGAATGTGTCGCAGTTTGTGCGTAGTTCTCACAACGTATGTGCGAATGTCGTGTGTAGCGTTGCCAAACTATGGCCATTCCACATATACATGAAGAACATGCGACTGAAATGCATTCGCATCCTTCACGAATCGTTCGCGTGCCCCATGAAAACCCACCCTACGGGAATAAGTATGTGGTTGGCCGGTTTTCAACAAGTACAATGTATGTTGACAATAAACACTTCACGAGCAAGGCCAGAAAAATCTGTCAGCGACTGGCTCGCAGCAAGCGAGGCTGGAAATATCAGGGTGTGCTACCCAAAGATGCTGGCCTGAACCTGTCTCGGTGTTAACTATTAGATGCGGACAATTTTCCCGTTTCTCTGATCTTATAAAAAATATCTCAGCTCAAAACAATATCTTATTCCAGACTAAAGAGAATGATTGACAGCCCCAGTGTTTACAATGATATCTCTTGTTTGTTAAAGTATCTATTTCGAAATGATGTCCAGCTGTACATGTAGGTCACCGAACTTTGAAGGCGTGACACCCGTTAGTTTGAGCGTTCATTGCTGTATTGTGACACCCCCACCTCGTTGCTTGGAAATACTGTTGCTATTAGCAAGGCTCCCCTGCCTGTGGTGTAAATGTATGGCGCGTAGCCAGACGTCTTGTACAATGTTTGGGAGAGGTTATGAATGATTGGTTTTTGTTCTCATGGCCTGGCTAAAGGAAGCTACATGTATAGTAGAATTGGGATGCTGCAGCTATAGGAAATTTGTGAGGGTAACGTTTTTCAAAATTTGGAGGCAGTTTATATTTTTTGTAAAATTGCAGCAAAAAACATATAAACGATCTTCCTAAGGCTGGTCTGGACATTTCTTGAAATGACACTTGATTCGACAGCACTTGCAGGTGATTCTTATTCAATTGTTTAGCCTTAAAAGAACATAGAAAGGAATGGTGGTACATAAGTGTACATAATAAAACAAATAAACGTACCGCAGTTAATGCAAACAAACCGGGACAGGCGACAGCCTTTTTTTAAAGTGTCTAATAAATGTTAAACGTTTAAACACTACAGGAAAGTTGAATTTTCCGGTTTATCAGTGGTTGAGAATTCTGTATTGTTGGCTAGTGTACATGTACAATGTAGCAATATGTATTTTAAGTGCATGATTACTGCCAAAGACTGTCAAAACAATAACCAGTGTGCCCTAGGGTTTTAGAACATGTGAACTGTGCAAGTACATGTACAGTATAGTGGTTTTCAACATTTGAAAATAGTGTATAAGTTGCCTTCGAGAACGTACAAAATCTGTAGTGAAACGAAACATTTTCGGACACATCGAATGGAAGCTTTAATGTGTAAAGCGAGTAGTTTTGTTGAATTACTTTGATTACTTGAATTTATACTTAGAATTGTTCTTTTTTATACTGAAAGGTAGATATTTTTTGTATAGTATTTTTCATTCTTATTTACAAAATGTGAATGATATATCAATTTAGAAAAAAGGAAAACAAAAAAGTCTAGTTATGTCATACGTACCGGTACGTCATTCCATTCACGCGCTAGTCTGCCTAAAACATAGACCAAGTGCACTCGAAGGCGATTTTCCCCATATAATTATGTAAAAATGTACGTTCTGCTATTTCCGCACACGTCACTGCTGTGGCATTCAGTACAGGGATTTTGGGGGCCGGGCTTTCTCTCCGCGGCAATAGGCAAATCACGTTTGCAACCTTTACGCTCAGGCCAAACATTTTGTTCCTACTTTTCTTCTATAATTTAGACAGCAATGCATGTTTCAATATATTGTAGAATAAATTTGAACTTATCATCCATGTTCATGTTTCAAATCTTCGTAAAAAACAAGGTATTATAGAAAACAAAATCAACCACACGTAAAAGTCGTAAAGCTGGCGGCTCGGTTGTGCCTGGAAGTTCACTCGTGACTTTTGTGTGCGAGACTTACATGGTCTATTCTTGGTTGGCAGAATCAGCAAGCTGGTTGAGAATAAAGTCAAGAAGCGACTGTTGGAGGAGCGAAGCGAACGTGACGAGCAGCTGCAACTAGATCAGGAGCGAGATCGGCTGGAGAGAGAAAGGCAATTAGAAGAACTCAAGAGAGATCATCAACAAGAGATGGAGCAGCTGAAGAAACAAATGAAAAACAGGTGGGAAAGTGCTTTAAAGGTAGTATGCACCATTGGTAATTTTTTGAATTATCAGGAATGGGTGCATTTGGGGGGTTGTATTTCATAGTAAATATCGTTTAACTGACCTGTCCGAAGTTGTACAATCATGGATGCTGAGAAACGCAAGAAAAACGACGTTTGTTTTTAACCGGAGTCAGGCAGTTTTTCTTATGTTGTTTTTGGTTTTTTCGCGATCGCCGTCCGGCGATAATGAATTTTGGTTTATATACAATTCAATTTTTCGGAACAATTGCAGGATATCTAGGGCCCTAATTTTGCTGGATGACTACAATCATTATTTACTTTCAAATAAGTAAGATATTTCTTAATAATTCGGTAGAAATTTTTTTCGATATCAGCAAATGGTGTATCCTACCTTTAATAGCTAGTCTCATCACCAGAGTTATAATGACTTGAGTTCACTCCCGATGGGTAAATGACTTGACTCGTCTTGAGTCACTGCAGGCAAATGACTTGAACGAACTCTCCTGAAGTTCCCTCATCATCAGATGACTTGACTTGAGTGAAGGCTAATAGTCCTCGAGTTCAAGAAATAAAAGAAAAACTTTGCAGAAAATATTTGCAATGATTTAGGGTGCAAAGTTTATGTTCATGTCACAGAAAGAATGTAGTATCCCGACACCATTTTAGCGGTTGTGTACAAAGTCTATGAAGATTCAAGTATTTTCTAACAAAATGAATTGGCTCCAATTGGGACTCAATTGGGACCCAACTGGGACTCAATTGGTATGCTGTTTCTCCCATCTATTTTTTCCCATCAATTGGACATTTCAATTGGGACTCAAATGGTTTGAATTGGTCCAATTGAGAAAAGTTCTAAATTTACTGTTCAAACCCATTGAAATCAATTGGTTCCAATTTGTTAATTTAATTGGCCATTCTCAGTAGGGCTCAGACAGGGACGAAGTGGGGTCCAAATCACAAGACCAGTCCTGCAAAACTGTGGCTGAACAACAGAAGAATGCCACTGTCGCATTTCAATGGGATAGTGATTTGAATTGTGACTGGAGGACTTGTGAAGGAGTTGTATGGATGTGTGATGGGTGTGAATACAAAACTGGGCCAAATTTCATTAGCGCTGCTAAGCATAAACGTTCTGCTAACAGTGCCCTCTGTCTTTTTCATAGATACTGTAATCAATAAGCACAGCAAAAGACACGCTTAACCCTAGTGGGAATAAGTTGCTTAAATCAGTGACAAAACAAATCTCCAGGCGCTCCCACCTGTTAGCACAGAGGCTTTGACTATTTGAAACACCGCTGTGTACAAAGGGCTGGATAGCTCAGTTGGTATTTAGCTGGTTCAAATCCTACTTCAGCCATTTATGTTGTTTCAACCTTGTTGTGTGTACCTTATTGTTGTATTACAGAAGCAATTCCTATGGTTCTGTGTCACTGCAAGGGAATGGGGAATTCAACTCACCACCAAAGAGGAGATATTCCACCGTAAGTACTTGGAGTTTTCCTTATATCCATTTTCCCAGGCCTTCAAGTATTCCTATCCCTACTTTTCCTACTTTTCCCAATTTTTGTTACCTTGCTCTCAATTTTCCTGCTTTTGTTTTGTTTTGAATTTCTTCTATTTCATACTTTTTGCTTCAGAACTCTGAAAAATGAAATATCTTTGAATATTTTTTTTCTTAAGCAACATAAAGTTGTGTGCTTGTGCCATTTTCAAATCCATGTCAAAGAAAGTGCATAATTCATGAGTGGTGACACGTGACAGAGGGACGAAAATTACCGATGAATAATGACATTAAAGATTTTTGAATTTTAAAGAGTTCATTCATAAGAATATCCGTGATGTGATAAACCCCCAAAACCAAACAAAATTGATATGACAAGCTCAAAATTCACTCTGTTTCGTTAATCATAAGGAAAGGATGTATTTCAATGTTCAAACATTATTTGTATAAAAAAGCAGGTTGTGACTCTTTGAATCGTGTTTTTTGAAAGAGGGACTTTCTCTATCTTTCTCTAACTGATTTTTATAATCTTTTGATCTTTTTCATTTGCAGTCTTCACCAATTACACCACACACAGAGATGCTGCCTGACCCAATTATTATCAGCATTCCACAACACATGTTACGGGGCCACGGCTGGGATGCCTACTATGTCTTTGAAGTACAGGTAGATACTGGCTCAAAACTCACCTTGTACATTCCTCCAACTATTCATGTTACGGGGCCATGGCTGGGATGCCCACTATGTCTTTGAAGTACAGGAAGATACCGTAATTTTCTGCGGATAAGGCGCTCGGCGGATAAGGCGCAGGTCCCTAAAATCACCCAAACAAATTCAAACGCCAACAGATAAGGCGCACCGCCGCATAAGACGCATGTTTGAACGCACACGATTTTTGTTTAATCGCGTTGCATCTCTTAATCGAGACGATCTTGCAACAACAATGAGCTGTTTCAAAACATAGAGTAGCCGACTAGACTGTAACCGCAAGATTCCCTAAGTGACTGAGTAATGACCCAACCGACCGAGTTTCTTGAAAAGACCAACATCAAAGCCTTAGCACCGCTCACTACTTCCTAGTGACAAGATCGTTATCCAATCCTGAAGTCTCCAATTATTTGTCTCTAGACCCAACTGATGGTCATTAAATTGGCTGTAAGTACTTTTGCAACTGTTTGTCGTACTTATTTACAAAATGTATTAAGATGTACAAATAAAAAAGTGTTAAAAACCCTAGCCTGTTTATTTACGAAACCCTAGTCCTAATTTTATTTATATATTCCTAAGGTTAATTATGTAATTGTCCTTGTTCTTATAGAATAAAAAAGAGAAAGGATACTTAAAGACTTATTTGAATGAACTCCTAAAATTTCCCCAACCGACTTCAGGGGTAAATAATAATACGATTTATTCTTGGTTTTTCTGATATCTAATAAAATCGACATACACCTGACCAGTAAATCACAAGGCTAGCGAAATAAATTCAAGGTTTATGCATTAAATTAACATTTATTTCTGGTTTCATTGTTTTTAAAAAAGGAAGAAAAAAATTAATAAACGGAACCTTAACACCTAATATTTTGAGCTCCTAAACATTTTTCCAACAGATTTAAGGGGGAAATTTAATACGATTTATTTTCCGTTTTTCTTGTCTTTCACAAAAACGATCTACATGTATTTTGTGGCGTATAAATTACAAAGCTAGCTTTTAAAAACATTTACAAAACCCATACTAGCCAAGAATAAATAAGCAAGAATAAAATCGAGGTGGTACAAAATCCCGATGGCGGACTGAACCATGAATAGTTTAAATACTTTAAATTAAAACCGAGAAAACACGGCACGATTTTTATTAAAAACAGGTATTATTATTTGTTGTCCTGCATTGTCCCTTAAAATGTACGAGCTAAGGTTTTATCCCAGCAACTTACTCCCAGAAGCGTGTACTTCAGTCTTAAAATGATTTTCTGCTGGGTTTTATTTAATAAAACACATAATATTTAATTTGTCCCTAAAATAGTTGTAAAAATTGTAAGAGCTCGTTAAATTTTTGAATTTATAAGTGGTTCCGTGGTGTAATTTTACATAATAAACGCTTTAGAGTGCAAGAGGAATAAAAAAAAACCAAGGGAGAATTATTCGAGAGTATTTTCCGAATATATTCCAAGTAGGCCAGGAAAGAAATCCAGACAATGATTGACAGCTGACCTACAAAATGTATTACATTGTCGCAAGTAGACCAACATGTGGCCTACCGTTACTTTGGAATTTCATTAGGCTGGGAAATGTCACTTTGTGGCCTACAATTACACCCAATGAAAAAAGGAGATTGTTAGAAGGAAGGACATGATTGGACTGTTTTTATGGGATGGTTTATTTTTTGATGTGGGTAGGAACAAGGGAAGAACACTCAGTCAATAACGAGACCGCGCCATATGTAACACTATTGTATCACATTGCCTTTGTGTGCAGTTCAGGGCCGCGGCTGCTTACTAAACCAAAAAAGTAGCCTAAAAGGTGAAAAAAAACATTACATTACTTACGGGGTACCGTACTGATTTAACAGGAGACTGGACAGGACTAAAAAACCTTTGCCATCTCTTATTTTTCCTTTTTCTTTGGTATTTATATATTCATGTTTTCATGTATACTTGTTTTCATGTATTCATGTTTTCATATATTCAAACAGATTCAGGTACTAGACGAGAGGTGGCAGATCTTCCGTCGTTACTCCAGGTTTAGGGAGCTCCATGACTACATGAAACGCAAAATGCCCGCAGTAAGTGTACATGCTGTTTGTGTGTCTGTATAGTATCTGTATAGTACTGCAACAATCTCCACACAGGATATTACTAGCTGCAGGACAGAAGCTCAATAGGCGAACAATAGATCCTTTCAGTTCTTTGTCTTTTGTTGAATTTTGTTCTATGGGGTTTGGTTACAGTACAGGAACAAAGGAAAACACAATAGGGGATCCTCTGTCGTTATGGCAAAACACGACTACATGCTTGTTTGTGGGTCTGGTACTCTTCATTTAAATGAAATACGACTCTTTCCCAAATATAATGAATACCAACTACTAAAAGGGCTTTCAGATAGAGTGTAGACCTCTGCTCCAACCACAAAAACAAAAACAAGCCCCAACATTACCAGTTGTCCAGTACAGCGCCCACAATTTGCAAATATTGCCAAACCACTTTAAACATTATTTCAAAGTGATCCAGATTCCCGATCTGCGTCCAGATCAACGTGAACATTTAATTGAATTATCCCTAACCCATAAGCTATCTACCCACCAAGTTTTGTTAAAATCCCTCCATTAGTTTTGTTTCCTCGTAATCCTGCTAAGAAACTCAGACAGACAAAAAAAACGCCGGCCAGAACATAACCTCCTTGTTTGAGGTACTAGTAATAATATTTTCTTTTTTATCAGCACAGTCAGTATCGTGCAGTTGTAGATTAAAGAAAACGCACCCTTAAAAAGGGTATTGACCAGTTCGCGCCGGAGGACGTATATACACGCACATTTTCTCTATATTCAAAACGGATGACGCATAAACACGTCACAAGCAAGGCCGGAAATGTCTGTCAGCAGCGAGCAAGGCCGGAAATGCCTGGGTGTGCTTCCCGGTACCATTAGCCTGAACACGCCTCGGATCGAATTTTGTTTAAAAAAATTCTGTACCTTGGCTCGGTGATGTTAAAATAAACCCGTCGTGAACTGGTTAAGTCATGCTGTGCATTATCGTGTAATGACCGTTACAACATTGAGAGGAAGAGCATTTCATAACAAATGAATTGCATCTTTAATACCTAAAGTTTCAGGTTTCATTCACAGAACTGTTGATTTTGATGAATAAAGTGGACCATTTTGTGTGCATCGTTCTGTTGTAATAAAACAGAGCCTGCTATTTCAAAGCATGTTTACTCAGTTCTGTAATTTGAACTCCAAGGAAGTAATCAATATCCATACAAGTCAAAGGTAAAATGCTCTGAGAGCATAATAAAAGGGCCAACGGGTTTCCAGTTAAAGTAAAATGCTGTGCGAGCATTCCAGCTAAAGTAAAATGCTGTCTCAGCACTGCACTCGCGTCAAAAAGGAAGTGGACAAGAGAATGCCAACGGGTTTTACCTCTTACCCCCCCAACAAGCGCAGACCGAGCGAAAGGTCAGCAGGTGTGGGCCACTAGTTCGGTGTGGGCGGGTCGAAACCGTTGCCCTCCCACCTCGCCCCCTCCTCCCATAGCAGCATGGACTCGCAATCGGGTAGTCTAAAGCACCGACTCAATGAGCCAATGAGAGAGAGACACACGCATTGGAGGGGAAAGCGCTGCACTCTCTGCGAGAGAGAGAAGGCCGCAACGCAAGAGAGTGGGAAGGCGATCACCGGCTATGTAACGCGGTCGGTGGTCACGTAGCTGAATAACTGGCACGAAATGGACGGCGCGTAAACAATAACTCGTGCTCGCGCGATAGGGCGGATGAGCACGAGCTTATAAATAAGCTTATAATGGGCTTATTAACGGATAATCTCGACGCGCGCTGTGGGCCCACGGTGAAGTTCACTTCTTACCCGCTCTGTGCGCGCTGTGTATCAAGTAGTAAGTATGCTGCTGTTGGCGCTCACATGTTTCCGTGCAAAAGTTGTTAAGTATTGAAGCAAGGTGACATCGTTTTTTTTTTAATCCGGCACACGTGTCGGATGAATTAGAGAAAGCGTGCGTTCGCTGTGTATTTGCGAGCGTTTGTGAGACAAATGCGCGCAATGCACAGCTACGTACGGTGGTCTAAAGGCGGAGAAAGAAGGCGGTGCTAAGTAGAATTGTCATTGTCAACTGACGTGATGACCTGTTGCAGTGTATGAAGTGCAACCCTATGCAGGCACAGGCGCTCATGCATTAGGTGTAGTGACAGATGCTGAAAGTACGCCGGCGCAGATGTGCATGCAAAGCGGAGCGAAGGCTGTCAAGTGTCTTGGGCTAGCTGGAGGGTGTAGGTTAGAATTATGGGCGTAGCTAGTATGCGCCAGAGTAGAAGAGCGTGCATAGCGGCACCTAGGACCTCTCAGACAGTGTCGTCAGTGCAGGAGAGCGCGCAGCGTATATCAAACATTGGTGATAGTACTCTTTATAGCTACGCAAAACCAAAATTGAACTCCGACCAAGCCGTAATGGCTATCTTACGATGACCCACCAGCATTAGTGTATGCAAATAAATGCAGTGATTACGGTACGGTGCTAACCAGTTAACATCTACTGCTCGGTGGGAGGGCAACGGTTTCGACCCGCCCACACCGAACTAGTGGCCCACACCTGCTGACCTTTCGCTCGGTCTGCGCTTGTTGGGGGGGTAAGAGGTAAAACCCGTTGGCATTCTCTTGTCCACTTCCTTTTTGACGCGAGTGCAGTGCTGAGACAGCATTTTACTTTAGCTGGAATGCTCGCACAGCATTTTACTTTAACTGGAAACCCGTTGGCCCTTTTATTATGCTCTCAGAGCATTTTACCTTTGACTTGTCCACTTCCTTTTATTTAGTAGCTTGTGTTTAAACAGTAAGAAGTTTTTCGCGCGCCGACAGAATGCAGTCACCGTCCGCCGCCAGGGCAACAAGCTCACGCAAGCGCGCTTCGAGCGCGTCACGGTTGTCGGCGCGACTGTCGTAAGCGGCAAACTCGGCGTCGACAGCGGCCGACAGCAACTGCCGCAGACGCTCGCGCTGCTCTTTGCGCTTCGGTTGCGCCCGCTTTTGCGGTGGCGGCGCTGCGCTGCTTGGCTGCACGGATGTGCTGGTGGCGGCGCGCTTGGGCAGATTTTTCACTGCAACGCTCGCGCGCTTCTTTTTGGCTTTCGCCGTACGAGCGCCAGCGACGTGACCGAGCATCGTCATGTCGGCGCCGGGCGACTGTACGATTTGCATGGCAAGCGTTGGGAGCGACGTCTGCTCGACCGTCACGGGCGGCGCCAGCAGCGCTTTTGCGCCCGTTTGCGCCCACCACTGCGCATCCTCTTTGAAGAGGCGGGCGATACGCCGCTTGTGCGTGCGCAGTCGGCGCATTTTCTCGTATGCCGCGTAGAGGCGCGCGCAAATGTACTCGGAGGGTAGACTTGACCCAAGTCAGACTTACCATGGAGTTAAGACTACCAATTTGCTTTCGTCAATCCGGCCGAATAGTTATGTGCTTTGTTGGCCTTAGAAAAAAGGCGCCGTCATCTGGTTGTCGTTCCGCTATCGGCATCAACGCGATGTCATCATGTCAGTGCAGTAAATCCGACTTGACGGATCGGCCAATCAAACCCCCCGCGGTGATATGTAGTTATTCATAAATTATTTGCATACGCATCACATGGTTATGCGCGATGTATGCCAAATAAGTCCGCCAATCGGTACGGACTCGCTAGACCGCTAACGGACTATGGAGGAATGGTAGGCAGTACTGTCACTAGATGCCTTTTTCAAATTAAATAACTGCGTCCATACTTCGTTTATTTAGTTAGAGTATGGTATAGTGCAAACTTAACGGCCGGACAATGTACACGATAGCAAGACTATTAAACCGTTTGTACATTTACACATAATGTACACTATGCACATGTGTATGTACATTGTACATCACAATGTCCACGTATGTCCGTCACACAACTGGGTCAAAGTTCATATTATTACAGATATATGCTAATTTATACAATTCTGCAATTTGATTGGCCGCTACCGTTTTCGGTAGATGAGCCCATAGGTTGTGTACAAACGTGTGGCAGATCCGTCAAGTCGGGATTTCTGAACCACACATGAGCATGGGTGGCGCATGAGGGCGCGCTACTGATAAGCGTGGACGTGACGCGAGGCGCACAGTGTGGATGACCATGAGCAATGTTACCACATAATCCCGACTTGGATCAAGTCTACTCGGAGGGCAGCTGGCTGCACTTGCCGGCACACTTCTGTTTGTGCGGCAGTGAGGTGCCCTTGTACTGCGGCGGGCTGTTGTTGCAGAGTGTCAGCTCACTCTCTCGCTTGGTAATGGTGAGCGGCGCCGGCGCATGGAACTTGGGGCGTCGCTTTCGATGCGGAATGCGCGCCATGCGGTCGCGACGCGCGTCCAGCCATATGTGCATGAACTGCGTGTAGATCGAGCAGCTGCACGTGCTGGGCCGGACGCGTGTCGTCGCGTGGCTGCGCGGAGTGACTGCGCCGACGCCGATTGATCTTATGCGCCCTATCGCGCGAGCACGAGTGCGCCCGCGCGCGATGCGCCGCCTGCGGCCCGGTGTTGTCGCCGCAGGGCGACTTGGGCATGTGCGCTTGTATCTCGTGCGCGTCGCTAGTGTACTGCGACTGGCTGCTGTCGACGAGTGGCAGCTCACTCTCCCGCGCCCCGTAGGGTTTGCGACGCAGTCGGCGACGCGGCGACGCCTTGGGTGGCCGTCGCTTGTCGGCCGCACTGCGCGCCATTATTTTTTTTAGTTTTGTGTTTTGTTTGAGCGAAGGAAACCTGCAAAAAAACACAAATGATGTAAGTTTGCCGATGTGCGAACAAACAGCAAACGGTTGTTGAGTATAGATGCAAGTTGACACCTCGGTACACGTTGTTCCCACACAGAACAGAACCACCCGTTACAGTTAGTCGAGCCACTAACCTACCCGACTCTAAATAAACCAATCAGCCTACTTTGCCGTCAGACCTACGGTGTTGCGTCTTGCCACAGACCTACGGGCTACTAGTATGTATATACTATATAGTACTGTACACCATTACATTGTTCTCCGTATACCCATTAGCTCCTACCCTGTGAGGAGATAGCACTAGTCAATAGCAGCTGCTACTTCGTTGTTTCTGTCTTAATTGTCTAAATTGGTCACTTTTGAAGCCAAAATACGTTTTAGCTTCGTTATTTCGGATGTTTTGTTACTTATTTTAACCTCCTGCGAGTCGGCGTCGTCGTTGTCATCGGCGAACGTCTGCGATTGTGATGATATTGCCCAGCGTCAAGTTGCCGTTGTGCTTCACTACAAAGGGCACACTGTGACTGCTGCAAAAAAGCGAAATAGTTTGACAATTTTCAGCAGGAAATGAAACAAAATTGCGGCAGAAGCAAGAAAGTTAGACAGAAACACAGAATTGACCGAAATTGCCGATAATTTGAAGCGATTCAGACAGCGAAAATTATTACCAGAGCTGAAATTTGTGGTTGTGTGCGCAAGCGTTTTGGCGGCATTTGCGCAGCGCACACTTGCAAACAACGCCTCACAATTGCGCAGTATATGCGCACTGTACACTAGCAAATGCTAAAACGCCCGAAACTCACAAAAACGCAAGAAATATCACACATTCTTGCACCGAGTTTCAATTAGGAATGCATTCATTCACATATGCTTTTAGTGCCGTTTTCGTCGAACTGAGGAAATTCACATGTCAGATGGTCAGATTCGTATGACAACCCCCTCTGAGAAGTCGAAAATCAAAATTCTGTCCCAATAGAACTCATGCCCTTGATCTCCTGATCATTTTCGTTATATGGGTTCTTTTCGATTCCGTGGAGCGATCGCGAGTTATTCCAGTCGGACTGAAGAAGAAAGAAAGAAGAAGAAAATTAACGCAAAATCGGTTCACTGGCAAAGTAAGGGTGCCGCGGCGCTGCCACTCCCAGCCGGGCGAACCCCCTCACATGTCAGATGGTCAGATTCGTATGACAACCCCCTCTGTCGTCGAACTGAGGAAATTCATTCACATGTCAGTTGCAACCCAGTCTCCTTCTTAAATTGTGTACATATCACAATTGACCAATTGTGTGTATATCACAATTAAGAAACTGTACATGCGCAGTAATGCTGGCAAAACGGAGGTTGGCCCTCAAAGAGTGAATAAACAAGTGTATGATGTTCTTATTAGTTGCAGTAGTTGTTTAAGTTTGGGATTGGAAAAGGAAAAAGTCGGGTTAGGGTACAAGAAAAAAACAATTCATATTACCGCATTAACAGCAATTCTTATTATTGTTATTATTTGACGCAAGTTTAATTGCATTGTATCTCAAGTTTTGTTTTTCTTTCTGTACCCTAACCCGACTTTTCCCTTATTCTACCCCAAAACAAAGTAATGAACTTAAACCAACTAATTCAAGTAATAAGAACATCATACACTTGTTTATTCACTCTTTCAAGACCAACCTCCGTTTTGCCGGTATTACTGCGCATGTACAGTTTCTTAAATTGTGATATACACACAATTGGTCAATTGTGATATGTACACAATTTAAGAAGGAGACTGGGTTGGTCAGATGGTCAGATTCGTATGACAACCCCCTCTGTCGTCGAACTGAGGAAATTTATTTTCACATTTTTTTTGGTCATTGTCAGATGGTCAGATTCGTATGACAACCCCCTCTGAGAAGTCGAAAATCAAAATTCTGTCCCAATAGAACTCATGCCCTTGATCTCCTGATCATTTTCGTTATTGGGTTCTTTTCGATTCCGTGGAGCGATCGCGAGTTATTCCAGTCGGACTGAAGAAGAAAGAAAGAATAAAATTAACGCAAAATCGGTGCACTGGCAAAGTAAGGGTGCCGCGGCGCTGCCACTTCCAGCCGGGCGAACCCGTTGGGCGTGACGCTCCCGCGTCACCCTAGATATGTCATATCTCCAGAATGGGAGGGGCTATGGATCTCTATTATGTACCAAATGAAAGCGTACGCTGCAGGCTTTCCATTCATTAACCCAGTTTGTTCAACAATAGTTGTCACCATTTAATATCTCCACAAGTTGAGTGACAATGGGTATGCGGGCAATAAAGCCCTTTTGTATGTGACAACAATAACCATATTTAATGAACATTTTGTGTATCTTTCTCTTCTCTCCTGTTTCTCTGTTTTCAATCAGTCGGGTGACATTTATGAGGGTTGAAAACGAAGTAGGCGGCCAATTAAACTAATGATGGGCTGGAATCAGGTTTATTTACTGACTCTGATTATGGAATACATAATGAATTGTCGGACCTATGAACGTTTATTTGGTTGGGAGATGAGATTTTGTCAGTTTTACAAGGTGTGGGACCTATGATGCATCACTGGACCCCAAATTTTAACACGAGGACAGGCAGAATAAACTTTGTTTAATTTGTTTAAAATAAGGCCGCGTGTCTTTTACTCATTGTGCTTGCGAAACATAAAAAAGTGATCTCACCTGGGTTTGCTTGAAAGTCTGAAATAATCAGATTTGTTTTCATTATGTAAATAATTGTAATTGGTCAGTCGGGAGGTGAGAGGGGGGGGGGGGAGAGACTCGGGTTGGAGGGGGGGGGGGAAGAAGTAGTTAACCCAATGCGTGTTTGAAATGATGGGTTTATAATTTGTTTACTGCAGGTCAGTCTGATAAGCTTTCCTCCTAAGAGACTATTCACCAACTGGTCTGAGAAGGCCATCACCAAGCGCAGGGCCGATCTAGAGGTAAGATTCACTAAATATCTGTATTTAAATTCTAAATCTAAATTCTGTTGTTTAAACTTTGAACTAAAAAACCTATAAATACAGGATGGTTAAACAAACTGTTAACCAAAGTTTAAGGTGATTGTTCACCCACCTCCTACAATTCCAGAAAATTTGTGTTTTATAGTGGAACTGACCAACACTCAGAAAACAAAAAAAAGTGTGTGGAGTTCTTTATATGATACAATATTTGCTATTTATTTATTTATTATTACCACAAAGCTTTGTTGATTTCCTCAACAAACATCAAAATTACACAAAATAATTCTTCACAATTTATACAATACATAAATACTGCAGTGAATGCGTGTGGATCCCATACATATAAACCCATAGACCGCCAGGTCCTATTCAAAACTGCATGGTGATATTGTGATTTTGTGATTTTGTGATTTGTGACTTTTAGGCCCATTTTTGTGTTGAGCGCGTTGCCCAGTATGCGCACAGAATGTAAAAAGCGAGCTGTGCGTTGCCCGTTGAACAAAATATACTGTACAAATTTATATGAACGCACATGCAATGGCGTTGCACAATAGGCGCGTAGAACTCGTGCGGTACCGGTTACATGCAACCATTCACCGAAGCGTTCTTTTGCCCATATTTTCTTCAATCACGGTTTTGTGCACACGACTGGCGGTTTATTTGTTTATATGTCTGTGGTGTGAGTGCTTCTTGGCCTAGCCATCTTGGGGTTGTTTCTTGGGGTTGTTTCACCAGTACGTGCTTGTAACGGTGGGTCATTCCATTGGGTCGGGATACAGTGTGTTAATATATTTGGGCATTGACTAACATAATAATTGTGTTGATGTGTTGCATAGTGCTTCTTTTAAAAAACAAATGCAGTGAGTTTTCCATATTATTGTATTAAAGTTGACATAAAACTGACACGGTGTCAATGCTACGTCCGATTGGCACTTTTTAAAAATATTTTTCTTTAAAAATAATTTACATGATTTAAATTGTTCTAAACTATTCCACCTCAAAATACACCAAAATACCTGAACCAAATGTAATGGTACTTTTAAAGATATCAATGCCACACAGCGTAACCCAACATATTCCAATGTATGTCCGCTTCTGTTCCACCAAGTAGTTCTGGTGCCTATTTCACAGACCTACATGTACACTAAAAAGTCTTAATCAGTAAAATTTGATTACAGTCAACTCTATGTGCTTTTTATGCTAAGCAAAAACCAGTTGAACACAGTCACAAACAATATACATTACTTTTTGTTGTGCTTAGCAGCTCCTAAGCTTCTAAATTGGCCCCTGGTCAGAAGTTCTCTGAATCCCAAAAGCTATGTAATTAAATCCAAATTACACTTGTACTAGGTGGCTTTCATCACTTTCAGCAAGTAAATAAGTTATAATATATAATACATAATACAGTTATAATAATTTATATTTCTTCTTAGCCCAACTCTGCATTAAATACAGTTTTGACTTCTGACTAGCGCCCTCGAACAAAGATACTGACAATTTGGGATACCGCCAACAGATAGCTCAGTTGGTAGAGCGCCAGTCCGGTATCTCGGAGGTTGCAGGTTTGAGTCCTGCCTTGCCAATTTCTTTGTTCACCAGATGATATACATTGTGAGTGTTGCCGCCCACACACAACCAATCATGACTTTTGCCACCCTCGACGTTATCCAACTTGCGTAACGCAGTGGATATACGATGGCGATATAACGATCAACCGTTAAAAGGATGAGGGACAAGCAACTGAGAGTATAAAACGTTGGGGTCACGATCCCTGACACTGTACAAAGAAAACCTCCTAACACCCAATTGAAATGATTTATCAAATCTAGCAACAGTGAACATGCGACAAATATCCCAGTGCAGAGATCAGAAACAGCGAGTGAAGTCATAAACAACTTGGTCGTCTCCTGTCTTGCCAATTTCTTTGTTCACTAGGGAAATGTATGCAAATTTACCTAGTCAGTTTCCCTTGTGGTTTCTTTGTGTATTATAAAATACAAAGTCCCAGGTTGTTTGTTTTTGTGTCTGCTCACCAATGTCTGTCAGCTGAATGCATTGAATAATTACATTCAATCCCATTTGAATTATTATGATATTTTAGTAATGTTCATGTTATTCATCAAGTTTCTCAGCTTTGCAACAGAAGTCCAGACTCATTTGAAAAACTCCAAGAATGTGTTGACATCAATATTCAGAATGGAAATAGTTACCACCACATTTTACCCAAAGATAACATACACAAAGACTGAGTAAGATTTTCTATTTTGTACATTTCTTATTTTCCACTTTAAAGGAAATTTGTGATAAAGCCAAAACACAATAACAATCATGAATGACATGTACAATGTACATGTCCCTTCCGAGCAGCCAACTCCCATATGAATTGATTTCCTTCTGAAATGGATCGTATACGTTTGGTAATTACTCCAAAAATTAATGGAAATAAAAACTTACTTGGTAAGAAGTACAGCAGCTTTGGATAGTATAATGCATTTTTAAAAACTTTTCACTTCGAAGTACTGCGGTTATGGAAAAAGATATCACTTTTTATCCCAACAAATTTGAATCTGAGAAGCGTTACTGCAGTGACGTTTCTCAAATTGTGCATTCCAATGCAGATTATTCTTCCTGCGTAGACATAACCACTCCAGATTTTCGGCAATATCTCAAAATCGCTACCACCTTTTGAAATTAAATTTTTACAGGTTAGTTTTATGGTATATATCTATAACTATATAGGATTGAAACAAACAGTGGGTTCCAATTACCAAACGTTTACGATCGCTTTAACCTCTTTGATTTGGTATCGATCAAAGTAAAATGTTACCAGTTAATACAACGGTCTGTTAAAATAAGGAACAACTTACAGATACATGTAGGTGGATAGTCAGTGACAACATGAGAATACCATGCCATGCAGGGTTTGGCGTAGTTCCCTGTTCCTCCAGTAATAGATGAAGCCATTCAGCCAGCAGTTGGTGAAGAAGCCAATTTGTGCCATGATCACCCAGTTAAATGGAATTAGCTCGATGGCATATAACAGCATGGTAATGAAGGAAGGTGTCCAACAGATGAACACTGTGCCAGTTATCAGGAACACAGTCGTGGCAGACTTGGTGCTGACTGGCTGCGGAGCGTTTTGTCCGTCCGGACAGTTCCTAACTGGATTTTGAGCAGCGATGTACCGGGCTTGACGTCGGGCTACTTTGAGAATGCGAATGTAAGCTACCAGGATGATTGTGATAGAAACGGCAAATACGCAGTTGAATGCAAAGAAGCAAATATTGCAAGAAACTCTGCACACACCAGCGTCATCTACATGTTTTTTTGCCAGGATCCCAAACCAGATGATATGCACTGTGAGTGCTGCCGCCCACAAAGAACCAATCATGACTTTTGCCACCCTCGACGTTATCCAACTTGTGTAATGCAGTGGATATACGATGGCGATATAACGATCAACCGTTAAAAGGATGAGGGACAAGCAACTGAGAGTATAAAACGTTGGGGTCACGATCCCTGCCACTGTACAAAGAAAACCTCCTAACGCCCATTTGAAATGATTTATCAAATCTAGCAACAGTGGACATGCGACAAATATCCCACCGCAGAGATCAGAAACAGTGAGCGAAGCCATAAACAACTTGGTCGTCTCTTGCATGTCAGTGGCACGGTGTAGAACAAGAAGGCATAGCGGGTTGAGAACCACTATCAGAAGGATTGTCGGAACCAGGATAATGCTGCCGATGATAAGGAGTGGCTCTGTAGAACCCACTGTTGATGTCTCAGTGGTCCATTCAACTGCCTCATTCACTGTAGAGTTCATGCTTGCCAGGTTTCATCGGCTACTTTTTCATCAGCTGGACTGTATATCTGACAATGGAGCAAAGGAGAGGTATGAGTCTTATTAGTGTACACCGGCAAAAAACATCACTGTACGTAGTCGTTCACTGTAGATGGAAAGTTGGGTTATTAAAACTAAGCAAACGCCACACAAAATGAAACCTAGCAGTGCTGGAAAAACAAGAAAAACAATCATGTTCTTGAGGTTCAGTACCCTGACCCCACTTAAAGGGTCTAAGTAATGTGTTTTGTATTAGTTTAAATGAAAGATTATAACTAATTGAGTGATTTCCAGTATATAAAAGTTTTAGTTTTGGGTAATAAATATGAGAAAAAAATATATAAATCAATTTGGGCAACCAGATCCGCCCCTAGATTGGTAGCTTATTAACATGTACAATTTTCATAATTGTGGCGTACGTTCGGGAACACCTCGAACAGCGCCAAACGGGCCGTGCATGCATGCAGCATCATGTGCCAAGCGTACAATCGATGCAAAATCATTCAGTCGACTCAAGTTATTGTCAATGGAATTGTTCTGAATTTTCTCATTCAAAAGAAGAATGCCAGCCAGATGTGTTGCTGCAGGTTGCAGCGACACTAATAAAGATGGTGTGAGCATGCACACATTTCCAACTGACCCAAAATATAGACGGATTTGGACTGCCAAAGTCCGGCTGACACCAAACTTCACGCTATGCAGCGAACACTTAAAGCATCACGTACATGTACATGTATTTACGTACGTGGATCGCATGCTGCACGCACGCCGTATGGTCAGGTACCAGACTATAATGTTGTTTCTTTTGGGGGGGTTGCCGAATGTTCGTCACGAACAGCGCCACTATTTGTTACTGTTTGAACATGTTAATAAGGGAGTCAATTACATTTACGACGATTAACCCCAATTATTGTAATTTTATACCATTTTATCAATCCTAGTCTTGTTACTTACACACTAAGACACATCTTGAATTATTAAACAGCAAATATTCAACAAAGGTCTGCATAAAACCCTTAAACTAAAGGTAAGATACACAATTGGTGATTGCTTGAATTATCAGGAAATGTGAAACAAAGCAATTTGTAGACGTTTGGGAATTGTAACCCTTCATAGATGTGTAATCAATTGCAAAGAATATGAATATTAAACAAATAGTAGCAGTATTTGAAAAAAATCATGTTTTTTTCCAGCGCTAATCGACCGACCAGTGTTGGAAATTGATAAAAAAATACCACTTTACTTGAAAATGTTAGCAAACCAGGTGCCATTATTTTTACGGAAGATGCTTGAGACAGCCATTCCCTAACAAAAACAGTCCAGTAAAGTATTTTGTGAAAATTTTGAAAATTTATTTTGTTTATGTTTGCAAATGTTGTGTATTCCAACTTTTATAACACCAGTAAATTAAAAACATTTCATTTTAAGCAGCTATTTCTTAATCGTTCTTCTTTGTTCATTTTATTTAAAATGTTTTTCTAATAATCTGCTCACATCTTGCATAATAAATTAAGTACATATATAAAATTGAAGTTGTACATTACGAGCATCCTGTTTCTCCTGTACTATTGACATTTATGCTACCATTTTTTTTACAAATGTTTGCTTTCCCATTTTTGTAATTAGCTCCTACCAAGTCTTGAAGAATTGCTAGAAACTGCTTCAAGTATGAAGCATTCAGTCATATTACCATGTTTACTAAAACATATAAAACACAAGACAAATGCTAGTAGTCTAGCGCAAAATAAAAACATCTCCTTACCTTGTTGCCTCCTCGCCTCTTCTATTCCTTGCCTCCTCTTTTCACTTTGTCTCCTGAGAAACTCCTGTCAATTTCCTGTCAAATTTGCATCTCTAACAACTCATAGTAATCCTCTGACAAACCCAATTAAACTTCAATAGCAGGAGGCAAGCCCATTTACTTCTGTATGATGATTAACAACAAGCTCTGGCAGTCAAGCTCTGGCATTAATGGATATCAATCAATCAATTTTTAAGGGAAGTTTGCCTGTTCTGAATATGCAACCACGCATTATAAGATCCATTTTGTTGTTGTTGTATGTTGTCATTGAAACTTCACTGATCATACTTTTCATGCCTGTCATGAAGTGTGCCATTATACTTTCTACTGCCTCTGCGGGGTGCTGTACCATATTCGCCAAAAACCACCAGGCGATTTTCTTTTTATACACGGGCTAGTAGGACCACCACAAGTGTTGGTTGAATATAGTGGACATACACGTACAGTACACATGCCTTATATGACAACAAATAGATCAAGGCACAATTCATTAATTTTACCAGCACTGCAGGCCTTTTGGACCAGGGACATTATAATCCATCACTATTTATTCACGCTAGGCCTCCAGGACAAAGTCTGCCAACATCCAACAATTTGTTTTAGTGGGGGAGGGGGGGTAAATTTTGGAGGATTTGGGACGGTTAGGGTAAATTGAAGGTTACTCTGCAATTGGTTCATTTTGATATTCTTTTTACTTATTTGTGACCCAGCACGAGTAAATACGACACTTTGAGGCAAAAATGAAAATTGAGATTTTGATTTCATCATTTAAAGTTAAACAAGCTTTAAATGATGAAATCAAAATCTCAATTTTCATTTTTGCCTCAGTGTCTCATTTACTCGTGCTGGGTCACATTTTATAACAGACTGGTAATTCAGAAATGGGTCGAGGGCGCTAGTCAGAAGTGATCAATATCAGAATGCCGTGTGGCCGAGGTCACGCCCGATTTTGAGATACAACCTGGGAAGTGACATTGTGGGGATCACTCAATGAGGATTCAACTTTATTCTTATCTTAAAATACAAAAGTATATTGTGTGTTATATGTGTATTTTTTATGTTGTAGAATCATGGGGAATATATTCAAACGTGACATTTCAACGTCGCTTTATTTAGTAAGGATTGATATTAAATGTACGTACGTTTGGCGTCCCTATAGACGATGTGCCCTCTGACGTCACGTGTTTACATCTGTATTCAAATGTGCCCGGCAGTGATGCGCACCCATCATGTTTTACATAAAATTTGCTTAAAGACTGACGTCGCAGGTCAGATCGCCTTTGAATTATGTGACCTCTGATGTTATCTCTTAACCAAATTTATGTAAAACATGATTCGTGCGCATATTGACGGGCACATTTGAATACAGATGTAAACAGAGGCACATCATTTATACAACGTAAGATACAGGTTTTTAATTTTTTCAAAAAACCCAAAACCTTCCAGGATCTATATGGTATAGGTTTTGCACAGTCTTGAAAAAAATATATTTGTACGTACGTCAATGGGACATAAAGGAAAGCGCAAGCGCATTACGGGCGTGCAGTTTTTTTGAAATACACGTGCAGTACGCACTGAATAGCCAGTCAGCGTCGTTTATGTAATCTGTATGGCCAGGAGTTAGTGAAGGAACACTTGCGCACGTGGAGTCGAAGATGGAGCACACACTGCTCAAAACATCAAGTTACAAACTGGTTCTCTTAGTTCATCAGAACCACACAGAACTTCACAAAAGAGGTTTAAACACATGGTGCTCCGGCAAACCTTAATTTCTCACAACTCTCGTAGTAAAATAACCCAAATGGCAAATTATCTTTATCTGTTTATTTTGTGTGCATGTGTCTTTCAGGTTTATCTGAGGAACTTCATCTCAGTCTGCCTTAAGGTTCCATCCTGTCCGCTGGCTCCTGGCCCTGACCGGGTCCTCTCCAAACAAACGCTCTGCGACTTTGCCACGTTCTTCCGCAAAGGAAACTTTGAGACGACCAAATATGGAACCGGATGAAGTATTAACAACCGTGACAAAGGTAGACTAATAATGCATTGAGTTGAGTTTAGAGAGCAGCAGTTTTGTGTTGGCGGCGGGAATAGCCATGATATAAACCTGTTGTACATTAATCTTAAGTAAATTAACCCCCCAAAAAGAACAAAATCCTGTGCGATATCTGCAGTGATGTTGACTTGACTCATTTTTTATTATTTTAAACCTAACCCTCACAGATCCTTAAAACCCAGAAAGTTGTGTAGGATTTTGTAGGAATAATTACCCCTAACTCCCTAATGTATATGCTAATGTTCATATTAAAATTGGAGGATTCAGTACTGTAAAGGGTTAAAAATGTAGTTTCCAGAAACAGCATATTTTTGCATTGATGAACATAGTTATAAATCTTGCCACACTGGAAGGTATTTTGGTGGGTGCCATGGAGGATTTTTGTTTGCCTAGCTTCACATTGAAAAGATGTAACTTCACTACATGACTCAGAGAAGTCAATAACTTTGTATACTTCACTCAAAGCAGTCATTATTTGAATGCTGTACAGTGTGTAAAAAAAGGGTCAAACAAAATATAATGAAATGCTCTACATAGATTGTGCAACCAACATAGATAATATAGGATGCATGATTTAAAATAATACAACTTTCCACTTTAAAATGAGTTATCAAACGTCATAATACATGTATGCGAGTAATTTCCCAAGAGAGTTCAAATTGACCAGGGGACAATTTTTTTTAGGCATTGGGACAAAGCATAGCCTACTTGCCTTTGTGAGAATGATTGCCAGGCAAACAACACCAACAGGTCTTCCACATTGCAAACACTTATCCAAACAAAACATCATTTTAATTACTCACTAAAGACAGTTTTTGCAGTGTATGCCTGGCAATCATCCACACAGAAGCAAGTACAGGTACAATGTAGGCTTCCTATGTCCCAATGCCTAAAATTGAAAACTTGGTCCCGTGGTCAATTTTACCTCTCTTGGGAAATTACTTATAACTCTGTCAAACATCATAAGATTTAGATGTTTGATGTCTCATTTTAAAGGTGGAAAGGTGTATCTTTCAAACCGTACCGTTATTTCCTGTGTTGGTAACACATTCTACATGTAGCATTCCTTTATATTTTGTTTGCTTATATTTTTTAGACACACTGTATCACTCAAAAGCAGTCAATATACATGTATGTACAAAGTATGCCCTGGAAAGTGAACTATTTCATCCCAGACTGCCACACTGTATGTATATATCTTACCTATACACTTGGAATGGATACCATTGTGTCACAGCCAGCTAATGGAATTTCCAAGTAATGTTATATTATATACATTCCATTCAGTACTCGATTCGAATATCAACAAAATGAAGTAGAGGTCTATGTTGTTTCTTAATATTAAAATTAACACTGAGTTGGTTTGTAAATGGTAAAAGTCTACTTTTTCCAAACTTTATAGTGCGGTAATATAATTGACTTGTTAGTGTGTGCTTTAATAACCAGTTCACGGCAGGATTATTTTGACATTGACCGAGTCCAGGTGCGGTATTGTTTTTCACGAACCTCGATCTGATGAGGCAGGTTTAGGCCGATATATTCAGTGGGTAGCACACCCAGCATCGCTCGCTGTGAACCAGTTGCTGACAAATACTTCCGTCATTGCTCGTGACGTGTGTATCCGTCATTCGTTTTGAATCTCTAAAAAAAAGGTGCGTACATAAATATATACGTGATCTGACGCAAACTGGTTAATATACTGAAAACGTAATGACGTCGTACTTTGTTTACGTGTGTTCTTTCCTATGGAAGCCAGGTGAGGTGGGATGAGATCCCCCAAGCTCTTATAACAAAGCACACATGGAAACAAAATGTCACGTCATTATGTTATAAATCTAATATTAGATCTTTGGCAATTTAAAAAAAGGAAAGCAAAGTGTGCAACACTATTTGTGTAATGATTTAGTGCAATATATTCAATAATGAATATAAATAGAGCTTATCCAGATCGTGGGAGTAAATACTTTTAAGTCGCTTTTCCCCCCTCAATAATCAGCAAATTTAGAAACAATCTATCACCCCTCTGTTCATTATGCGCCTATTAATCACTTGTTTTTTAATTAACTTGATCATGCTATCAAAAACTGTAAAAAAACTAAAGAAATAAAAAAAAACTGATGTACATTTTGTGGCATCTATGTTTATAGAATGAATTTTGATCTTGTCTTCCGTAACTCATTATTTGTGGATGAATTTATCTAATTTATAAAGCATTAATTAACCATGTTAACCTGAAATAAAATAAATAAATGTCTAGAGAAAAAAAGAACAGTTCGTTGAGTGGTTCAATGACAAAAACAAATGTCTACAAGTCCGTAAACAAGGTTGAATTCTTGTTTGGCAAATAAATTTTATCAGGTATTTTCTTTTCAAAATACATAATTTCGGGGGGGGGGGGGGTGTGTTAAAACACCTCCTACAAAAGGGTTTGTGGTTAAAACGAAAGAAAAATATTTATATTTTATTATTTGAGAAGAGAATTAAATTTGTCCAAAATTTGGAGCTAATGTACAGGGCTGGCTAGCTCAACTGGTAGAGCACCGGTGCAGTAATACAGAGGTTTCAGGTTCAAACCCTTCTTCACTCCATGTCTTTGTTCAACATTATTATTCAGTTTGATATAATACCTAACTCATTGTTGCCATTTGATTGGTAGAATTTAGTCGCAAGACATTGAATCATTTACCCCATTTGATTGACTAAATATTTCATTGTATGATTTACATCATGCTGTGAATGTTTGTTTCATTCAGTTCGTTCTTTTGCACGGGCGCCTCATTATTGATCGCAGAGCTAGTAGTATGACATTGAACGTACATGCCCTATGCATAACCGACCACTGTGTCGATCACAACCTTTGAAATTAAGTCAGATTGAATTCAACCCTAAGTATTGTATTTCATAAAATATAAAATGACAATGATCCAGTAATAGGAGTTACATATAAAACAAACAATGACTGTTTTTTAATTAGTGGAATAGAAGAAATATTTTCATAAGGTGAAAGATTGACTTCCATTCAACTCGGATGCACCTCGTTGAATAGAACATTCAGTCTTTTACCTTACAAATGGTCATTACATGTATTTTGTAAAACATAACACGAATATGTAATGAGTGAAGAGTCTATCGGCCTGTGGGGGTGTGTGTTTTATTGGTTTAACTTTTAAATGATGATGTTTCTGAGAATTTATTGACAGTAAAACATTATCCGGTGTCCAGAGATATAATAAATGTGTATAATTAACATGTACATGTAAATAATATTGTTACTTACATTGTTTATGATCAGGGTTTAAAGTACGGTAACCCTACAAATAATATACAAAAGATTCACTTGTTTCAAAAATTAACTTTTCCATTGGTTTGTACATAATATACAATTCTTGTATCATTGCAAAAGAAAATTTACATCAGGTTAAAAGGATTTAATGCATTTATGAGATGGCATATTACCTGCTTGGTGTGTGATCCCCTAATACATTCCCCAATTTCGTTTTGGCTGTTTTTGGCACTTTCTTGCTTGTACATTGTGTACGGCAGCACTGTCGAGTTTCTTTGACATTGCTGCATGTACATGTTAAGCTATCATGCTATCATGTTAAGCTATCATGAACTATAAATGTTATGCTTCAGTAGATTTGATTTTATTAAAATTTAAAAAAGGAAGACGAACAAATTGTTGAAATATAATGGCTGTAATTACTTCACAATATGTGACCTGCTCCCACAAAACCAGACATAAGTGGTTTTTCTTTTTAAGTGAGATATTGTTATTTTCATTTAGTACACATCTTCAGATTTCATTTGGTACCAAAACTACCTTTATGCCATAAATACTTCCAATTTTAGAAAATCTATGGAAAATTTGATGTATTGAGGAGATAAATTACCAGTACCATTTTTAGGACATAGTTTGCCTCAATAAATGCATGATTTGTGTACTTTCTCATCAATAAAGTTGATAAACTAAGGGTTAAAGTATACATATTAAATATAAAAAAAATAACAAAAAACTTAAATCAATGTCTGCCACATTTTCCAACCCCATTTCAACATTGACGAGCTATATCTCGAAATAGCCTGTGCGACTTATGTCGGGTTTCGTAGGAGCGGGTCACATATCTTTCTATTTATGTCTCCAAGTAAACTATTGTTGACATGTAACTTTTTCTAAGATTTTTAATTAAAAAAAATCAAAAAACACTGCAGAGAGTCGTGCGAAGCTTTGAATTTGGTGACGTTCCAGATGTAAATTATTGATTCTGACCAACATCAAAATGTGCCTTGAATCATTGTAGTTGACATATCGACAATTTCCTCCCCATAACATGTACATTTTGGACAAAGGACTAAGTCTACGCAAGTAGTTAAACAGCGTGCCTCTCAAATGTCCTCATATTTAGTTCACTATTCTGAAGGCTGGTTCATACTTTATCTAAATGTGAATTACAAAGCATTTACTGATATTTTCCGGAGCTGAAATGTGTTCAACTTTTGTTTAACCAGTTGTTGGTTTAACTGAAATTAATAATAACTAATAACTAGGTATTAAGATGTACTCTCAGAGTTGGCTACCTTGGGGATTATTTTTAAATGACATTTAATAACGGCAATATAATGACACAAAGTGTAATTCTCTGGTTCATAAGATGTAGAAGCAAGAAAAATAAAGAAATTATACAAATTGAAAAATAATTGCATCAGGAGTATTTAATTAATCTATTTTTCCCCAATCAATTTATGACAAACCTTAAACAGAGTTATGTTCATTGTTGTGTTGCCTAAACGAAGTTTTGGCGGGTACTAACCAGTCCTAAATTGTGTAGGATCGTATCTGGGTCATTACACCAAGTTGGAACATGGAGTCCCTGTTACGTCCAGAACCAGTTTTGAGGCCATTTTAGTACTTGGGTACAAGCTTTAAATTAGTTACTTTATCTAAAATATAAGTTACTTTCTTTTCTTATTTCATATTTTGGACTGAAGTGTGTTATAACACACATATTGACTGGCATGATTCGGTCACTAGAGCACATCTATCCCCCCTTGGGCTTTTAAGTGACCAGAAGGGGGACCTATTTCCCTCGGCCTTCAGCCTTTGGGAAATAGGTCCCCCATCTGGTCACTTACAGTCCCTCGGGGGAATAGACGTGAAGTGCTCTAGTGACCTCATTGCCAGTCCATATGTGTATAATGTCACACTTTGTGTCCCAACTTAATGGAATGTCCCATCTTTGTATGTATGTATGTAAGTTTTTTGGGAAAAAATGTATAACTTCTACACGCATTCATGATTCTGATAAAACTTGGAGGCAGTGACCCTTCTTCATTGGGTTATTTAGGTCAAAGGTCATGTAGGGATCATTAGAGGTTATTGTTCGAAATATACTTTAAGTGTTTCTTTTACAGGATTTGATGGATTAGAGGTCATCAGTTAAAAATGCACACAAATAGACTTTTTAAAGAACACAAAACATAGGCATGGACTGTGGGGGAAAAGGCGACACTTGCGATCTGAGCATCACTTGTTAATTATGGAACCTAAAGAGCCCTTCAAACTGTGTCGAGAGAAACAAAATGAAAAACAAACATCTTCAATATATCATATTTCTTTATTAATTCCGTCTTCTAAAACCAACTATTCAAAAAGTATTTTGTAATACTGCGCTAATGTATACATATTTGACAACCTAACAATAACAAATGTTATACTTAATTTATTTAGTAAATATTTCTGGCAGACAACTATAGAGCAAGACGGCAACAATTCAAACTTCTGATAAGTTGAGACTTTACATACAAATTATACAAAGCATTTATGTGACCTCTGCGCAGCAGAATTATTAAAATATAATGTCTGTATCAATACATATTGCAGACAAATGTCAAATTTTGCGTATTATCTGGGGTTTTTTTCAAGAATTATTTTTTATTTTTTATTCCAACCAAAAACCTCAATAAAAAAAGAAAGTTGCAAACTCCAAACCCTTACACTCAGTTACAAACAGTACAGCAGGCTAGCTCTATGTTTGTACATTATTTATACCGATAATTATCGCCAGATTCGTAGATTTCATCCACTATCTATGCAATGGCGCCGTGTGCAATTTATGGGAAGCACACAGCGTGTATAATAATAGTAGTCTGGTTCTCCGACCTGACAATTTGTTTAGGCCTAGACAGCCTAGACGTCTAAATTGTATGTCAGGTAGCCGCCGCCGCGCCGACAAAAAAAATAGATAATGACGCGATACAAGCAGCGTAGCTATGACGACGCAACAATTCAAATGTTAACGGCTCTTGCCAAAAAATAGCACAATGACTACAATGACTGTGATATTATTAGGCATTTCGTCTGGTGTTGACTTTCGCCAATTTATAAGATGCGAGTTTTATTTTATAAAAACCTGGAAACACGTCGCGAACGTTAAGCAATTCCTCCAGTTTTTGGTCACGTGACATTGGCGGCTAAATAAAGGGGTTGCATTGACGTCACGCGCGCTACGCGTACGCGCTAATCGCACGTACAACCATGCGGAGCGCGCGGTGAGGTCAAACAAAGTGTGTTTGACCTCACCACTCCGCCCGGTTGTACGTGCGATTAGCGCGTACGCGTAGCGCGTGTGACATCACATGCATTAACTTTATAATAAATGAAAAATTACAAATAGTCAGAAATATTTGGTCTGGAAACCAGACTATAATAATTGAACACTACATTAAACAAAAACGACTTAGCGCGCATGCGGGGGCGAGTAGCTATTTGAGCTATGCTTGGAATGTCCTCGGAATTTTCCGGGTTCACGTGACGCTTGCGCCTGCGCCTAGGGGGGTGCGTTCCACTCCAGCGAACGTTGCCAACGTTGGCCAACGTTAGCGTTGTTCGCGTGAGTGGAACGCAATGTGCGCCAATTATGTTGGCCAACGTTAGCGAAAACGGCGAACGACATTCCGAGCTGTTCGCTGTTGGCCAGTGACGTATTATAATGATGGCGAAGCGGTTAGCAGACGGCAGGGCTCTTTTCACGGTTTTTATTTACGTTTTATACTTTTCGTTATAAACGGTGGATTGTTTTGAGCATTCACAGGGATCTTTTAAAGAAAAATAATGAGTTGGACAAAAATCAGCGAACCAAACGATGTCACTTTCACTGGGCGCCGCCATTTTGAAAACGTAGTTTTTAAAATATCGTTCCACTTCAACTAACGCCAACTCAAAACGTTGGCGAACGCTCGCGCAAACAGTTCGCGTAAGTGGAACGCACCCCAAGATAGTGGATGAAATCTACGAATCTGGCGATAATTAAGGGCGCCCTCAATAAGCCCAGATAATACGGACGGCGCGCCGCGAAACAAATGAACGGGCTAGCTTGTCTCGACCTAGCCTTTTGACAAGGCCTCGTGATTCTGGCTAAGCGGCTGAGATGAGTCTAGATACCCGGGGTGAACGCGCGACCGAGTGACGAATGTCACGAGGCCTTTTGCAATGTAGGTTTCACTGCTCGGCATGAATTATTCATAGATACATATTAGCATGCCAATACGCCCAATCAGAACGGCGATCTCCCAGTTGGTTTCGTTCGTGATTCGTTTAATATCAAAGCATGTAAGAAAAGGTAAAAAAACGTAAATAAATGTTGCTTCTGAGTTGAATATATGAATGATAAATACAAGAAATCACATTTAAATCTATTTTACATGCAAAATTGCAATCAATTAGGAAGCAACTAATGATTTGAGCTAAATATTGTAAGTGACATGATTGAACATTCCCTGTTTGTAAAATGAACTAGTCCAACTCAAATATAAGCTGACGTCACGCAGAGATACGTTCGCTGATTGGACGCTACCATTTCGGTAGCGATTCAAACTGGAAACAAAGGTTAACATAAGAAATCCAAACCAGATTGATAAAGGCAACTTGTCTGGGCAATTCGCACTGACGTCACTCAGGTTTTCGCGATTAGTCTCTTTTTAGTCGCTCGGCGTCTATCAGACATGTGGCCTTGTTTAAAGGCTAGTCTCGACCAAGACTATGTCAAATCTTGATACTACGCGCTAAATGTACCCGTAGAACGTTTGTATCTATACGCGCGGCATTTAAAAAAATGCGCCTGTCGTCTGTTAACGCTTGTGCGTTGCTGTGCACGGTGGGCATTAGTAGTCGGCTAGTCTGGTCCCGAAGTATGGGTAACACTAACAATTACGCATATAGAGGAGATTGTGTACCATGCAAAAGCTAAAACATGGCCCCTGAACTTGAACACAAAACGCTGGAAATATCGCCGAAAGAAAAGGTTTTTTTCTCCATTTTTCTCGTTAAAAAGGTATTTATTAAAGGGAATAGCAGTGCGAGGACCCGGTTATTACTGCGTGATAATGACCGTGTTGGGAGATGACCGTTGGTCATCCCCCAACTCGGTCATTATTACCCAGTAATAACCGGGTCTTCATGGTAATTATCATGTTATTAATCAAGTTCCTAAGCTTTGCTACAGTAGTCCAGACTCATTTGAAAACTCCAAGAATGTGTTGACATCAATATTCAGAATGAAAATAGTTACCACCACATTTTACCCAAAGAAAAGGTACACAACGACTAAGTACATTTTCTATTTTGTAAATTTCTAATTTTCCACTTTAAAGGAAATTTAAAGTAATATCTGTGATAAAGCCAAAACAGAATAACAATCATGAATGACATGTACATGTCTCTTCCGAGCAGCCAACTCCCATATGAATTGATTTCCTTCTTAACCTCTTTGATTTGGTATCGATCAAAGTAAAATGTTACCAGTTATTACAACGGTCTGTTAAAATAAGGAACAACTTATACAGATAGGTGGATGGAGTGACAACATGAGAATACTGTAGTCGGAACGGTATTCACATAGCACCCCTATGGGATATACAATTGGTATGACCCAGTCAGAGCATGCGCGCTAAAGTCCTCTATTGCCCTCTGACCCCCTCAACTCGCGCGCTTTCTAGTTCTACTCATGTGAAAACTGAATGGAAGAACTTACCAGAACCGGAAAACTGACCGACACTCAGCTGTTTTCGGGACCAGTTTTGGTGCTTAATTAACCGCTAGTAATTCCACGAGGGGCACAATTGCAGAATACCCCGCCACACTTCTATGCACTCCGTATCCGGATACGCGGATACGCGGTCACGGTTTATTGCTCTCAATAAACACCCGGCAAACCGTGCGCGCGCTCTATGAACATTAGACTTTGTGCCAAGTCGGTAATAGCGCGCGGTCCACTCGCTACACGGGGGAGGTTGCGGTTGCCTCGTTCCCAATGTGCAGAGTTCGAAGTTAAGTTAGATCAGGGAGGGGGGGGGGGGGGGGGGCGGAAGGGGTCCCAAAAAAGTGCGCCACCAACGTTGAAATGTATCTCATTCATTCTTCCACGCTCACGAGTCGAACATCTCATAGAGTAAACACGTATAGATCGCTAACTCGAAGCACACCATTGAAACACGTACAAATTTGCTCCGCGCTCGCGCGCTCCCCGAATTCAGTGATTCATATAACGTCCGCAAAGCCAGATTCGTACAGTACAGGCAGGCGTAAACTTTCGCGATTGAGAATTGGCAGAAACCATTTTCAAAAACAAATTCAAAAAAAAAGGTCAAATATCCAGAGGATGTACCGAGGGATTTTTATTTAACTTTCAGGAATGAAAGATCTATTCCTAATTATTACGTTAGTGGAAAAAAATGTCTTTATCGTCCGTTTAATACCGGCCACGTGACGGGCTCTCGACCAATAGGAATGCCTAAACTGTCCCAGGTATTTATGAATGGTTTATTATGCACCTAAATAATATCATCTAGATAGGGTCTTATATAAAAAAAGGTTTAAAACTCGTGTATACAAAAAAAATAGGGACTGTGTACAATTAGGGACTGTATCCATTTGTATTGATTAATTAGGCACCTAAATAATATCATCTAGATAGGGCTTTATAGAAAAAGGTATACACGCCGTGTATACGAAAAACTATAGGGACTGTATACAATTAACTAGGGACTGTATCAATTTGTATTGGTTAATTATGCACCTAAATAATATCATCTAGATAGGGTCTTATAGAAAATAGGGATACAAGTCGCGTATACGAAAAACTAGGGACTGTATAAATTTGTATTGGTTAATTATGAACCTAAATAATATCATCTAGATAGGGTTTTATAGAAAAAGGGTATAAAAGTCGTGTATACAACAACGTAGGAACTGTAGACATTTATTTTAACATTTTCATCGATTAATTATGCACCTAAATAATATCATCTAGATAGGGTTTTATATAAAAAGGTATACACGCCGTGTATGCGGAAAACTAGGGACTGTATACAATTAACTAGGGACTGTATCCATTTTTATTGGTTTATTATGCACCTAAATAATATCATCTAGATAGGGTCTTATAGAAAATAGGGATAAAAGTCGTGTATACGAACAACTAGGGACTGTATACAATTAACTAGGGACTGTATCCATTTTTATTGGTTTATTATGCACCTAAATAATATCATCTAGATAGGGTCTTATAGAAAATAGGGATAAAAGTCGTGTATACGAACAACTAGGGACTGTATCCATTTTTATTGGTTTGTTATGCACCTAAATAATATCATCTAGATAGGGTCTTATATAAAAAAGGTTTAAAAGTCGTGTATACAACAACGTAGGGACTGTAGACATTTATTTTAACATTTTCATTGATTAATTATGCACCTAAATAATATCATCTAGATAGGGTTTTATATAAAAAGGTATACACGCTGTGTATACGAACAACTAGGGACTGTATACAATTAACTAGGGACTGTATCCATTTTTATGCACCTAAATAATATCATGTAGATAGGGTCTTATAAAAACTAGGTATAAAAGTCGTGTATACGAAAAACTAGGGACTGTATACATTTTTATTGTTTAATTATGAACCTAATCAATATCATCTAGATAGGGTTGTATAGAACAAAAATTAAAAGTCGTGTATGCAAAAAAATAGGGACTGTATACAATTAACTAGGGACTCTATCCATTTTAATTGGTTAATTATGCACCTAAATAATATCTCCACAATGAGTATCCGGGCATCCGCTTAGGGGGTACTCCTTTGGACGTTTTATGATACACTATTCATTTGCGCTGAGTGCGTGATTGGCCCACCCGGGCCCACCGAGTATCCGCGTATCCGCGTATCCGCCTCTGGGGGAAATCCTTTGGACTTAGTCGTTTTTACGGAATTCCCAATCCATTTGCGTTGCGTGCGTGTTTGGCCCACCCGGGCCCACCGAGTATCCGCGTATCCGCGTATCCGCCTTGGGGGGACCTCCTTTGGACTTGGTCGTTTTTACGAAATCTCCTATCCATTAGCGTTGCGTGCGTGTTTGGCCCACCCGGGCCCACCGAGTATCCGCGTATCCGCCTTGGGGGGACCTCCTTTGGACTTAGTCGTTTTTACGAAATCTCCTATTCATTTGCGTTGCGTGCGTGATTGGCTCACCCGGGCCCACCGAGTATCCGCGTATCCGCGTATCCACCTCATGGAGACCTCCTTTGGACTTAGTCGTTTTTACGAAATCTCCTATTCGTTTGCGTTGCGTGCGTGTTTGGCCCACCCGGGCCCACCGAGTATCCGCGTATCCGCGTATCCGCCTCCTGGGGACCTCCTTTGGACTTAGTCGTTTTTACAAAATCCCCTATTCATTTGCGTTGCGTGCGTGCCTGCCTGTTCCACTCCCCCCCCCCCCCCCCCCCCGGCCCACCGAGTATCCGCGTATCCGCGTACTCCGCGTATCCGCCTCTGGGGGACCTCCTTTGGACTTAGTCGTTTTTACGAAATCTCCTATTCATTTGCGTTGCGTGCGTGATTGGCCCACCCGGGCCCACCGAGTATCCGCGTATCCGCGTATCCACCTCATGGGGACCTCCTTTGGACTTAGTCGTTTTTACGAAATCTCCTATTCGTTTGCGTTGCGTGCGTGTTTGGCCAACCCGGGCCCACCGAGTATCCGCGTATCCGCGTATCCGCCTCCTGGGGACCTCCTTTGGACTTGGTCGTTTTTACGAAATCCCCTATTCATTTGCGTTGCGTGCGTGCCTGCCTGTTCCACCACCCCCCCCCCCCCCCCCCGGCCCACCGAGTATCCGAGTATCCGAGTATTCGCGTATCCGCGTATCCGCGTATCCGCCTTGGGGGGACCTCCTTTGGACTTGGTCGTTTTTACGAAATCTCCTATCCATTAGCGTTGCTTGCGTGATTGGCCCACCCGGGCCCACCGAGTATCCGCGTATCCGCGTATCCGCCTCCTGGGGACCTCCTTTGGACTTGGTCGTTTTTACAAAATCCCCTATTCATTTGCGTTGCGTGCGTGCCTGCCTGTTCCACCACCCCCCCCCCCCCCCCCCCCCCCGGCCCACCGAGTATCCGAGTATCCGAGTATCCGCGTATCCGCGTATCCGCGTATCCGCGTATCGCCTTGGGGGGACCTCCTTTGGACTTAGTCGTTTTTACGAAATCTCCTATTCGTTTGCGTTGCGTGCGTGATTGGCCCACCCGGGCCCACCGAGTATCCGCGTATCCGCGTATCCACCTCATGGGGACCTCCTTTGGACTTAGTCGTTTTTACAAAATCACCTATTCATTTGCGTTGCGTGCGTGCCTGCCTGTTCCACCACCCCCCCCCCCCCCCCCCCCCCCCGGCCCACCGAGTATCCGAGTATCCGCGTATCCGCGTATCCGCGTATCCGCGTATCCACCTCATGGGGACCTCCTTTGGACTTAGTCGTTTTTACGAAATCTCCTATTCGTTTGCGTTGCGTGCGTGTTTGGCCAACCCGGGCCCACCGAGTATCCGCGTATCCGCGTATCCGCCTCCTGGGGACCTCCTTTGGACTTGGTCGTTTTTACGAAATCCCCTATTCATTTGCGTTGCGTGCGTGCCTGCCTGTTCCACCACCCCCCCCCCCCCCCCCCCCCCCCCCGGCCCACCGAGTATCCGCGTATCCGCGTATCCGCGTATCCGCGTATCCGCGTATCCGCGTATCCGCGTATCCGCGTATCCGCGTATCCGCGTATCCGCCTTGGGGGGACCTCCTTTGGACTAGGTCGTTTTTACGAAATCTCCTATCCATTAGCGTTGCTTGCGTGATTGGCCCACCCGGGCCCACCGAGTATCCGCGTATCCGCGTATCCGCCTCCTGGGGACCTCCTTTGGACTTAGTCGTTTTTACAAAATCCCCTATTCATTTGCGTTGCGTGCGTGCCTGCCTGTTCCACTCCCCCCTCCCCCCCCCCCCCCCCCCCCCCCCCCTTCCCGGCCCACCGAGTATCCGCGTATCCGCGTATCCGCCTCTGGGGGAACTCCTTTGGACTTAGTCGTTTTTACGAAATCCCCTATCAATTAGCGTTGCGTGCGTGCCTGCCTGTTCCACTCCCCCCCCCCCCCCCCCCCCCCCCCCCACCCGGCCCACCGAGTATCCGCGTATCCGCGTATCCGCCTCTGGGGGAACTCCTTTGGACTTATTCGTTTTTACGGAATCCCCTATCCATTAGCGTTACGTGCGTGTTTGGCCCACCCGGGCCCACCGAGTATCCGCGTATCCGCGTATCCACCTCCTGGGGACCTTTTAGTCGTTTTTACGAAAAATAATTATGCGATTAGCGTTGCGTGCGTGCTTGGCCCACCCGGGCCTACCAAGTATCCGCACAAGCCGGATGTTGGGGGAAAACTGCGCCCTCTCGTGATCACTCTTCTCCTTGGCTATTCGCTTACGATCCACCCCGTATCCGGTATCCGCGGTATTTAGGGGGTTGCTTTCGCGTGGCGGGGTATTCTGCAATTGCTCCAATTACTACATTGGCGTCGTAGACAGGATCGTTCGACGACACGGGTCCCAAGTTTGTGACTTTGGAAACCCATGCGGCCGCCAGTGCAGTCACGACTCCAGTTCAAGACGAGCCGAGTTGGGGAGGGATTTTCCCATAGGGGTTTTGAGGACTGCGTCGCGGCTCGATCTGTTAGGTTTAATACCAATTGTTTCTGATTATTGGAAACGTGTTTAAGGATTTGCACGTTTCGGTTACACAGCAAAACTGTCAATAATTTTCGTAAATTCATTTCGTTTTTCACTAACGTTAGTGCAACGTTAGTGCCGCTTTCGATTACGTGGCATCGATTTCGATAAATCGATACGTGGAGCATTCACGCACGTGGCGCATCATGCACGTCAAGTTCGTTGTGGACTGCATGAGGAGTAGCGATCGTCTAGCAAGCCCAACGTTTACGTCGTTGTTCGTTTTTGTCTTGTATTTTCGTCTCAGAACCAGAAGTAAAGCTCGTTTTTGGCTAGGCCAAAATAAATACAAAACATTACGGAGGCCTTGTATAAGAATTGAAGCATTTAATTTGAATTTTGTCGCATAATTTTTCCATCAGGATTGGAAATTCCAATTAAAAAAATATAAAAAAATGTTTGTTTTTTTTAAATTTCTCTAGGATTGTTTGAGTTTCTGAAGGTCACCATCAGTTGGAGAGATTTTAGACCAAGATCAAGTTATTACAGTATTTGTTGGATGTAATTTGCTAGCTGTTTATTAGAAGACGGCTTATGGTATAGTTTCTGTTTTCAAAAAAAAAAAAAAAAGAGAAGAGGAAAAAGTGGTGTTATTTCATTATTTTAGTTCGCTTATCATTACATTATTCCCAGTCGTGGAATAAACCAGTTGTTTGTTGGAATAAACAAGGTTTTTGAGTAACCAGAAGTTACCGTTACTTATTGCTCCCATTTTCGGTGCAAACAGAAGTTAAAGTTTGTACATGGTTAATGGTTTTATTGTTGACAATAAAAAACGAGAAAATAAATAAAGAAAATAAACACAAGAAGATTTAGGACCAAGGAACAAGATTAGTACCTTACCGGCTCGTCGAGATAGAGAGAATACCGATCAACTCCTGTTCTTACCGAGACCTGATGTCCGTCCCTGGTGTGGGAGATGCTCTGGCAAATACCATCATAGATTTGAGAAGTGCCCATGGTAACATGACAGCGGAGCTACTGGCAACTATTCCGTATGTGAGGAACATGTCCGAACTGTTGCAAGTGTTCGACTTCAAGCCCTACGTTCCATTCTCAGAGGGGAGACAGTCTGTCAACAAAGCACCCAGTAAGCTACACCAATTTAGACAAACGCCGCCAGTGATGACTACTGCACCTGACCAGTCAGCCTCCTTTGAAGATTCATGGGGAAGTTCTCGTATGGGGACTCCTAAGTCTGAACCTTTGATGTCAAAGCTGCCAGGGTCACCTTACCCTTTTGCTAGCTACCCACCCTGTCCACCGTCTCCCTATCCACCAGCTGCCTATGCATATCAAGCACAGCCACGAGATGCACGTTACCACGAGGAAGAGCAGCCAACTCATTTTGGTCGTGATGCTCCCAATTGGTCAAGCAAACCTGCGTTCTCCAAGTGGAGGGGTGGCGTATCAACCCAGAAACACCCAACTCTGCCGAAGACAATAAGCTTCGATGGTAAGAGTAGTTGGCAGGCATTCTTTGCAAAGTTTTCGACCTACGCCGATGAATGCAACTGGTCGGCAAAGCAAAGGAAGAATAACCTGTGCTGGTGTCTGGTAGCCAAGGCTAGTGAATTTTATGCCATGCTGACTGAGCGAGATCCCAGCCTGGAGTACTTCGATCTAATTAAGAAATTGGAGAAGAGGTTTGGTTTGCGTGACTTGCCAGAGGCTACCCAGATGCAGTTCAACTATGCACGACAATCAGCTGATGAGACCATCTTGGATTGGGCAGACCGTGTGCTCTACTTAGCAACGCATGCCTTTCCAGATCTCCCTGAATTGCATGTACAGAAGCAGGTAGTGCTGAAGTTTTGTCAAGGCTGCTCAGACCATGAAGCTGGCCAATATGCGATCAACTCGAGACCTGCAACCATTGAAGCAGCGATCGACTATGTCAAGTGGTTTAAGCACACACACAACGGGCCATCTATGGGAAGTCCAGGCGTGAAGTGAAGCAGATATCATTCAACCAGGACATGAAAGGGATAGACGTGGAACTTTGTAAAGTAGATGTAAACACCAATGCACCTTTCAGGCACCAGAGCCAAGGTGACAGCCCAGCCTTAGAGAAGAGAATGACTGTCATGGAGGAGAAGTTCAGCTCCATCCAGGGATCTCTAGACAAGTTAACAGAGGCCCTTGCAACTCGCCATTTACGTGACAGATCCAGATCTCCAGGCTCAGACCCTTCCAAGAGTCCTTGCTTCAAGTGTGGCATGTCCTGGCTTCAAGGCCGAGAAGACAGTCTCATTTGTCAACGATGATCTGTTAAACTACAGCGGGTCGGAGAGCGAGGCCGATCTTCGTCCCGAGCAGTTAGCAGCCAACCACCAACAGTAGAGACACCAGTGGGGGCAGACCCTCTAGTTTATCCGAGTGCAGAGGCCCTGTTTAATCCAGATATCACTGAACAGTCATCGCAGCATTCCAGTCCAGTTGTTGCCGACCCCGGGGAACAGACTGTACTCATGCACCCTACACCTGTCGATGTAGTAGCGTTGTCAGATCCCGGTCCTCCTGACTTGGAACCAGATACAGGTCAACTTAACGACATGCCCAATCATATGCAGCAGTTTCAGGAAAACATCGATGACTGGAAAACTGACTCTCCACTACAAGGCAGCGTTGGTGCAGAGGAGCTGCACGCCAACTCTTATAATTCCGAGAAGGAAGGGGAGGAAGTAATTGTGTGTCAACTCCGTTCGCGCTCTATGTTTAGCGTGCGTGTGGGTCTAGGCAGCATGACGCTTAGAGTCATCATCGACACCGCTGCAGAGGTCACCATCATTTCAGATTGCATATACGACTCTCTCAAGTTCAGACCCCCAAGATCAAGGATGTCACTTTGAATACAGCAGGCCGAAACTTAAAGATGCGAGGCATGATCGCAGGCCCATTCGACATACGACTAGGCAGCAAGAGCTTCGAGGAAAACATATATGTGGCCCCGATCGAGGACGATATGCTGTTGGGAATTGACCTCCTGCGACGTCACAAAATCGACATCCATATCCAAGACTCTACACTGGTCCTTGAGGATGAAAAGATCCCTATGGTGTTTGGAGCAGGCATGCAACCGCCTAGAGTGGCTCGAGTATACATCAGAAAGACTACCATCATTCCACCGAATTCTGTGAAGAAGGTTCCATGTAAGGTGAACATATCACTGGAACAATTCATGTTTGAACCATCACAGGGTCTAAGAGTCCTAGTACCCCGAACCGTTCACAACTCAGGGCAAGAAACGGATCTCTACATGATAAACCCCACCGACCAACTGGTGCGACTAAAGCGGAATCGCGAAATTGGGAACGCCGAAGAAATAGCTGCGGTTATGGACGTTCCAGTCGTACCCATATACGACATGTCAATCAACAAGGTCATTGTTGCGGCGGATGCCGAAGTACCTAAACACTTGGTGGAATTGTTGAATCGGTCAGCAGAATACTTGGACCCAGATGAGCAGAGTCAACTGAGAAACCTGCTGGTAGAGTTTGAAAGCGTCTTTGCCAGGGACGAGTATGATCTGGGAAACTTCACTACCATCGAGCATAAGATTGATACCGAAGGAGCCAAGCCAGTAAAGCATAAGATGCGGCGCACTCCGATGAGCTTCGCCAGTGAAGAGAAAGCACATCTAGACAAGATGGAAGCTGCTGGGGTAATTCGGCCATCAGTGTCTGAGTGGGCCTCCGCACCTGTTCTTGTGAGGAAGCGCGACGGCAATGTCCGTTGGTGCGTGGACTATAGGGGTCTCAACACTGTTACCCAGAAGGATGTGTATCCCTTGCCTAATATTGAGGAGTGCCTGGACACCTTGGCTGGGAATACGTGGTTCTCGAAACTAGACGCCAACTCCGCCTACTGGCAGGTTAGGATTGATCAACATGACCGAAAGAAAACAGCATTCATCACAAAGTACGGCCTCTACGAGTTCGTAAGAATGGGATTCGGATTATGTAATGCTCCCGCAACCTACTCTAGGGTGATGAATCTTGTCCTTACAGGTCTCAACTGGAACATTGTCCTAGCATTCTTGGACAATGTTGTGGTATTAGGGAAGTCTTTCTTTGACCACATCGCAAACCTTCGGCAAGTGTTGCAACGGTTCAAGGACTTCCAACTCAAGTTGAAGCCCAAAAAATGTGCTTTGTTCCAGCGTAAAGTGGAATTCCTCGGTAGAGAAATTGATGAAACTGGAATGCAACTGCGAGAGGAACATGTGAAAGCCGTGAAGGATTGGCCAGTTCCTAAGAACACGAAGCAGGTGGAACAGTTTTTGGGACTCGTGAACTATCACAGGGTTTTCCTGAAAGACTGTTTCAGTGGCCGTGCCCCTCTACCACATCACCGGTAAACACAAGTTCACGTGGAATGCTGAACATCAACAGGCTTTTGAAGCTATCAAGGAGCTCTTGACATCTGCTCATGTTCTCGCATTGCCAAATGCAGATGACTCCTTCATTTTGGATACAGATGCGTCCAACACTGCTATCGGAGCCGAACTCATTCAAGTTCAAGTTGGCCAGGAGGGAGTGGTGGCGTATGGCAGCATTTTGTTATCCTCAGAGCAGCGCCGATACTGTGTCACTAGGCGTGAGCTGCTGGCAGTTGTTAAATTTGCACGGCAGTATCGCCATTACTTGTTGGGCAAGCCGTTCACCGTCCGAACCGATCACAGCAGCCTCACTTGGCTGCTCAACTTCAGAGAACCCCAGGGTCAGATTGCACGCTGGCTTGAGGAGCTCAGCCAGTACGACATGACGGTGGAACACCTAGCAGGAAAAAAGCATCTGAATGCAGACGCTCTCTCACGCATACCAGAAACTGCCAGTCCCTGTAAAAGTTTTAGGTTAGGATCTACACTGGAGTGCCTCCCATGCAAAGGCTGCAACTACTGTCGGAAAGCTCACGAAAATTGGGCCCACTTTGTGTCTAAGGTTGATGATGTCCCCCTGTCAGTCAAACCCAAGCAAGTCAACACTACTAAGCTAGGTGATCAATCTACATCTGATGAATATGTTGTCACTAGCATGGACATAGTGAACACCTACAGTGGCACCCTGCTGTCAGTGGACGGATTTATAAGTTCAGTCACTGAGGAATCCGAGGAACTGGTTTCGACCAAGCTCCTGCAGGAGGAACAGGGGAAGGATGTCGAGTTGGCCCATTTGCGACACTGGCTAGTATCCAAAGAGGAGCCAGGAGAGGGCACCGTCATGCTATGGGGTCCAGCTAAGAAATTTCTTTGGATCAACAGAGAACAATTTCACATCGACAAGGGGACTCTCTGGAGGAGAATTGTTGACCGAGAAGTGTTAGTGGTACCATCTACCCTTCAGATTCGGGTTCTTGAGCTAAACCATGACCTACCCTCTGCCGGACATGCAGGAGTTGACAGGACTATCGCCAGAATCAAGGTTAAATACTTCTGGTATGGCATGACCAAGTATATTTGCAACTATATCAGGTCTTGTTCAGTCTGCAACCAGAACAAGAAGGCTGCAAAACAAGGTAGATATCCATTGACCAATTACCACGCTGGGGTACCCATGGAGAAGGTACATTTTGACTTCATCGGGCCGTTACTCAAGACTAGCAGCGGTAACGAACACATCCTCATGATGGTAGATCAGTTTACCAAATGGGTAGAATGTATACCGTTACCTTCACAGACAGCCGAAGTTACTGCACGAGCTGCGGTGGGGGAGTTCTTCTGCAGATTTGGCTGCCCACTCCAAATTGTGACAGATCAAGGCAGGAACTTTGAGAGCAAGCTGTTCTCCAATGTATGCAAATCCACAAGTCTAAGACCACGCCGTACCGACCGTCGGCTAACGGCCAGGTAGAACGGTTTAATCGAACGCTGATGGACGCAGTAAGGTGTTACATCGGAAAGAGCCAGAACCAGTGGGATATATAAGTTCTTGTCACAGATTGCTGGAGCTATACGGTCAACGGTGAACCGAAGCACTGGGTTTACACCCAATATGCTTATGCTGGGTCGGGAGATTAATCAACCAGCTGATCTCATGTTTCCCTAGCTACCTCCGTCAGCCAGACAACAGAGCTTACCCGATGAGTATTGTGCTGAACTGGCCCAAGCAATTACAAAGGCACAGGAGACTGCCCGGACAACCCTGAGGTCGACCCAGAGGCGTATGAAGCGAGACCATGACGTGAAGGTCCTGAAAAGGGAATTTAATGAAGGCGACATGGTCTACCTGTTAGACACGGCCTCAATCAAGGGCAAGTGCAAGAAATTAAAGCCGCCTTGGAAAGGTCCTGCCCGGGTTGTCAAGAAGTTGTCCCCCTACCTGTACAGAGTAGAGTTCAGGAATACGATTTTCACCACGAATCACGACAGGTTGAAGAAATGTAATGACAGGAATGTACCCGAGCAAGCTAGAAAGCCACCGGGCAGTAAGAGTAGAGAAGCTTACTGCCTATGCAGGAAACCCGACGACGGCGATTTCATGATACAGTGCGACACCTGTGACGAATGGTACCACGGAAGGTGTATACACATTCCTCCAGAGGAAGGCCTGGACATGGACAAGTATACTTGTCCGGTGTGCCAGACCAGACAGTAAATTCAATGGGTTCACATACCGTTCCGCATCCGTACAATCACCTCCTACCGGGAGTAGGAGTAATTTTGGGTAGCATACCGGATAACATTTCTTGTTGGGTGGGACTTATTCCATAAAAGGGGGGGGGGGGGAGTGTAGTCGGAACGGTATTCACATAGCACCCCTATGGGATATACAATTGGTATGACCCAGTCAGAGCATGCGCGCTAAAGTCCTCTATTGCCCTCTGACCCCTCAACTCGCGCGCTTTCTACTCTTGTGAAAACTGAATGGAAGAACTTACCAGAACCGGAAAACTGACCGACACAGTTAAATGGAATTAGCTTGATGGCATATAACAGCATGGTAATAAAGGAAGGTGTCCAACAGATGAACACTGTACCAGTTATCAGGAACACAGTCGTGGCAGACTTGGTGCTGACTGGCCGCGGAGCGTTTTGTCCGTCCGGACAGTTTTCAATTGGATTTTGAGCAGCGATGCGCCGGGCTTGACGTCGGGCTACTTTGATAATGCAAATGTAAACTACCAGGATGATTGTGATAGAAACGGGAAATACGCAGTTTAAGGCAAAGAAGCAAAACTTGCAAGGAAACCTGCACACACCAGTGTCATCTACTTGACTTTTTGTCAGGATCCCAAACCAGATGATATACACTGATACAGTGCATGTTGCCGCCCACAAAGAACCAATCATGACTTTTGCCACCCTCGACGTTATCAAACTTGTGTAACACAGTGAATATATGATGGCGATATAACGATCAACCGTTAAAAGGATGAGGGACAAGCCACTGAGAGTATAAAACGTTGGGGTCGCGATCCCTGCCACTGTACAAAGAAAACCTCCAAACACCCATTTGAAATTATTTATCAAATCTAGCAACAATGGACATGCGACAAATATCCCAGTGCAGAGATCGGAAACAGCGAGCGAAGCCATAAACAACTTGGTCGTCTCTTGCATGTCAGTGGCACGGTGTAGAACAAGAAGGCATAGCGGGTTGAGAACCACGATCAGAAGGATTGTCGGAACTATGAGAATGCTGCTGATGATAAAGAGTGGCTCTGTATAATAAACCTACTGTTGATGTCTCAGTGGTCCATTCAACTGCCTCATTCACAGTAGAATTCATGCTTGCCAGGTTTGATCGGCTACCTTTTCATCAGCTGGACTGTATATCTGACAATGGAGCAAAGGAGAGGTAGGAGTCTTATCCATGTACACCAGCAAAAGTCATCACTGTACGTAATCGGACAGTGGTTCTTATGTTGTTCTTGTTTTTTCCACGATTTTCGTTCAGAAACAATTACAGGATATATAGCGTGATCATTTTGCAGGTTGCCTACAGTCATTATTTACTTTAAAAAAAAAGAAAGATATTTCTTAATATTTCTGTAGTGAAGAATTTTGATATGTGACATCATGCTATGCAGAAGAAAAAAAAACCGCAACACGTCGCACACCGTTGAGCGATACACAAATGGGCAGACAAAAGCCTCAACGAGCAAACCCTTCCATTTCTGGCCGGCCAAACTCGGCCTTAACCAGTTCGCGCCGGGATTATTTTAACATCGCCGAGCCGACGGGCGGGATTATTTTTAACGAAACTCGATCCGAAGCGTGTTCAGGCTGATAGTGCCGGTGTGGCGGTCTTACTTCTCCGGGGTGCTCACTTCTCCGGGGTGCTCACTTCTCCGAAAGGGAAATTTCGCTTCAACACACATGCGCAAAGTTGCGCAGTGGTTTACATTTTCGCCGACTTTATTCCGTGTGCTGAGTTCTTTAGTGATGTACATGTACTGGTGCACGTAAGATTGTAGGATATGTGTCTACGTTACATACAGGGTACCAGTATAATCCAGGATTTCCGCGGCGACGGGGCGCGTGCGGCAAAATTGTACTGAAAGGAACAGACCTTTCTCTATGATTGTACAATTACTGCTGTTCTCAAACCAACATATCGATTGGATTGTATATTTATTATGCTTATTCATGATGAAAGAAATAGGGTACAAAAAAATGTATTTACAAAAGTGTATTATTATTTATAATAATAATAATTATTATTAAAAATTATAAATAACAAATATTTATACATAGTTCGCCTCATGTGAGTGCTCAAAGACATAATTAAAACTTCCCCTCAGTTCAGTCAATCATTCCTATCCGATGAAAACAACTTGCTACAAAATCTTCAAATTAAATTATTTTCCAATCTTTGTTGATCCTGTTGCTCAGTTTGGTTGTCTTTTCCCTATAATGGTTATCTGGGTGACCAGTTAACGAAAATTGGTCCTGAAATCAGACACATTTTGTCATAATGCGATGAAAAATATGATGATAGCGCCCTCTGTTGGTAGCCTGGCATCAGCAGGAGAAGTAAGCACAGCGGATAAATGAGTATGTGATTGTAACGTGCTGACTTATCCGCTCAATCGGGCGGAGAAACTAGCACGCCGGAGAGGTGAGACCGCCACACCGGGAAGCACACCCACGCATTTCCGGCCTTGTGCGCTGCTGACATACATTTCCGAACTTGAACTTGGCGTGTTTATGCGTCATCCGTTTTAAATTTGGGGGAATTTTTGCGTTTATATACGTCATCCGGCGCGAACTGGTAAAGTCGTCAAAATCATAAAAATATGCTACCATATTTCCATGATTGTACCGTTCATATTATAAAAGGATAACAAACGTAACTTGCCATCAGAATGTCGGATTTCGACCAAAAAAATATCGGCAGATTCAGTTTTTCAAGGCGCATCGATTTTCCACAATGGCTCACGTGTTTCGACCGACAGAGAGCTACTGCGCATGCGAAAACTGGTTCGTTTGCTTGATACTGATAGTGAGCTATTGACTATTGACCGCAAAAGCAATTCGTTTCTCCAGTAAGTGGTGGCGAGCGGTACCAAACCCTGAGATGTGAGAGATCTTATCGCGGTCGTAAATCGGGAGGCCTCCATGCCTTTACCACTGGTCATCCAGGGTCGCTAATTGGTCAGTGAATAGCCTGTGGGGGATTAGCGGGCCGTTCAAACTCTCTGTGTCTTATTTCTCCATGCTTATACTAACCTGGGCCCAATTTCATAGAGCTGCTAAGCAAAAAAATTTGCTTAGCACAAAAAGTCTTGCTCATTAAAAACAGGTTAAAATTAAACGTGTTTTTCATGCTAAGCAAAAAACCAGCTGATTATCAATCCAGAACAATAAAGATCAGGTGAAAATTTGGTCTGTAACCTTGTTTTTGCCAAGGACAAATTGTCATGCTCAGCAAATTTTTGTGCTTAGCAGCTCTATGAAATTGGCCCCTGAACTCGGTAAATAATTATAACCATAGAACTGTCCGTCTATTCCGCTAAATTCAAACTCAAATACAGATACAAATGTAGTTTGTTTCGTGACATTTTTCAAACTCAAAACATTATTTGTATAAAAAAGTAGGTTGGAATCTCTTTGAATCGTGTGTTTTCAAAAGAGGGACTTTCTCTATCTCAGAATTGATTTTCATAATCTTTTGATCTTTTTTATTTGCAGTCTTCATTAATTTCACCACACACAGACATGCTGCCTGACCCAATTATTATCAGCATTCCACAACGCATGTTAGGGGCCACTGCTGAGATGCCCACTATGTCTTTGAAGTACAGGTAGGTACTGGCTCAAAACTCACCTTGTCCATTCCTCCAAGTATTCATGTTACGGGGCCATGACTGGGATGCCCACTATGTCTTTGAAGTACAGGTAGGTAATGGCTCAAAACTCACCTTGTCCATTCCTCCAAGTATTCATGTTACGGGGCCATGACTGGGATGCCCACTATGTCTTTGAAGTACAGGTAGGTAATGGCTCAAAACTTAACTTGTACATCCCTCCAAGTATTCATGTTACGGGGCCATGACTGGGATGCCCACTATGTCTTTGAGGTATAGGTAGGTACTGGCTCAAAACTCGCCTTGTACATTCCTCCAATTATTCATGTTATAGGGCCACTTGTCATTTTAGACAGGGTGGTAAATTTAAACCTACGGAACGACGGGGAGGGGAGTCGGTCTTTCTAGATGAAAAATGATACCAAGATCATCCGATAGTAGTTTTCATTCCAGGGACCTTTTCTGGAACCAAGTAGGTGGTCAATAGGACAGGACTTTTCATTGCTTTCTGTGGAACAATTGTCCAACTGACCCCCCCCCCCCCCCCCCCCCCCCCCCCTCTCCACTTGGTTCCAGAATAGGGGATCTTTGGTCGTTGTGTCAACACGACTACACGCTTAATTGTTTGTGTGTCTGTTACTCTTCATTTAAAATGAAATACGACTCTTTTCCAAATATAATTAATACAAACTAGTAAAAGGGCTTTCAGATAGAGTGCAGACCTCTGCCCCAACCACAAAAACATGCCTCAACATTACCAGTAGTCTAGTATAGCGCCCTCAATTGGCAAATATCACCCAACCACAACCACTTAAAAAAATCTTTCAAGGTGATCGAGATTCCAGATCTGGATTAAAGGTTGGGTACACCATTAGTAATTGCTTGAATATTATTAGTAATAATTAGTAATATTATGAATGGGTAGATTTGTCGGTTGTATTTTATACTAAATATAATTTAACTTACCTGTCCGAAGTTTTACAATCATGGATGCCGAGAAAAGCAAGAAAAACAGCGATCGTTTTTAACCGGCGTCAAGCATTTTAATATTATTATGTTTTTTTTGTTTTTTCGCGTTCGCTGGCCGGCGATCGCGAATTTGTCTATAGATCTCTATTATATACCAAATGAAAGCGTACGCTGCAGGCTTTCAAATCATGTCTATAACCCTATTTGTCCAACAATAGTTGTCACCATTTAATATCTCCACAAGTTGATTGACAATGACAATGGGTATGCAGGCAATAAAGACCTTTTGTGACAACAATAACCATATTTAATGAACATTTTGTGTATCTTTCTCTTCTCTCCTGTTTCTCTGTTTTTAATCAGTCTGGTGACATTTATGGGGGTTGAAAACGAAGTAGGCGGCCAATTAAACTGATGATGGGCTGAAATCAGGTTTATTTACTGACTCTGATTATGGAATACATAATGAGTTGTCGGACCTATGAACGTTTAGTTGGTTGGAAGATGAGATTTTGTCAGTTTTACAAGGCATGCAATTGGGACCTATGAGGCATCGGACCCCAAATTTTAGCATGAGGTCGAGCAAGTAAACTTTGACTTTTTACCCTGGGCAAGCCATAACATCGATTGTTGTTAAATTTTTTAAATAAGGCTTCGGGTTTACTAATTGTGCTTGGGAAACATAAAAATGTGATCTCAGCTGGTTTTGCGTGAAATCCTGAAATAATCAAATTTGTTTTCATTATGTAAATAATTGTAATTGGTCAGTTGGGAGGTGGGAGGGGGGGGGGGGGGGGGGGGGTGATGGGGAGAGGTGGGGAGAGAGACTAGGGGTTAACCCAATCATCCTTCTTATACATTTTTGAAGTGCGTGTTTGAAATGATGGGTTGATATTTTGTTTACTGCAGGTCAGTCTGATAAGCTTTCCTCCTAAGAGACTATTCACCAACTGGTCTGAGAAGGCCATCGATCACCAAGCGCAGGGCTGATCTAGAGGTAAGATTCACTAAATATCTGTATTTGAAATCTGAATCTAAATTCTGTTGTGTAAACTTTGAACTGCAAACCTATAAATACAGGATGGTTAAACAAAAAGTTAACCAAAGTTTAAGGTGATTGTTCACCCACCTCTTACAATTCCAGAAAATTTGTGTTTATAGTGGAACCGACCAACAGTCAGAAAACGAAACAAAAGTGTGTAGAGTTCTTTATATGATACAATATTTGCAATTTATTTATTTATTTCAACACAAAGCTTTGTTTATTTTCTCAACCAACATCAAAATCGCACAAAATAATTCTTCACAATTTACACAATACATAAATACTGCAGTGAATGCGTGTAGATCCCAGACATATAAACCCATCGACCGCCAGGTCCTATTCAAAACTACATGATCATTTTGTGATTTTGTGATTTGTGACTTTTAGGCCCATTTTTGTGTTAAGCGCGTTGCCCAGTATGCGCACAGAACATAAAAAGCGAGCGGTGCGTTGCCCGTTGAACAAAATATACTGTACACATTTATGTAAACGCACATGCAATGGGGTTGCGCAATAGGCGCGTAGAACTCGTGCGGTACCGGTTACGTGCAACCATTCACCGACGCGTCGTTTTTCCCATACTTTCTCCAATCACGGTTTTGTGCACACGACTGGCGGTCTATGTGTTTATGTCTGTGGTTTGGGTGCTTCTTGGCCAAGCCATCTTGGGGTTGGCTCTGGTTCTTGTAATGTTTTGTAAAGTGGATCATTCCAGCGGGTTGGGATACAGTGTGTTACTCTATTGAGACATTGACTACCATAATAAATGTGTTGCTGTGTTGCAAAGAGCTTCTTTTAAAAAACAAATGCAGTGAGTTCTTCATATTATTGTACGAAAAAAATGAAAATATGAACATAAAACTGACACGGTATCAATGTTACGTCTGATTGGCACTTTTTTTCATATTTTTGTTTAAAGGGATCGTATACGTTTGGTAATTACTCCAAAAATTATTGGCAATAAGTACAGCAGCTTTGGATAGTATAATGCATTTTTAGAAACTTTTCACTTTAAAGTCCTCCGGTTATGATAACAAAATATCGGGTTTTTATCCCTAAAAATTTGAATCTGAGAAGCGTTACTGCAGTGACGTTTCTCAGATTGTGTATTCCAATGCAGATTATTCTTTCTGCGTGGACATAACCGCTCCCGATTTTCGGCAGTATCTCTAAATTGCTACTACCTTTTAAAATGAAATTTTTACAGGTTAGTTTTATGGTATATATCTATAACTATATAGGATTGAAACAAACAATGGGTTCCAATTACCAAACATGTACGATCCCTTTAACAATAATTTACAAGATTTAAATTGTTTTAACTATTTCACCCTCAAATACACTAAAATACCTGAATCAAAATGTAATGGTACTTTTAAAGATATCAATGTCACATAAACGTATTCCAACATACACGTATGTCCACTGCTGCAGTCCCATCCAGTAGCTCTGGGGCCTATTTCACAGACCTACATGTACACTAAAAAGTCTTACTCGGTAAAAATTGATTACAGTTAAAACTCCATGTGCTTTTTATGCCAAGCAAAAACCAGTTGAATACAGTCACAAACAATATACATTACTTTTTGTTGTGCTTAGCAGCTCCTAAGCTTCTAAATTGGCCTCTGGTCAAAAGTTCTCTGAACCCCAAAAGCTCTGTAATTAAATCCAAATTACACTTCTACTAGATGGATTTCAGCAAGTAAATAAGTTATAATATTACAGTTATAATATTTTCTATTTCTTCTTAGCCTAACTTTGAATAAAATAAAGTTAAATACAGTTTTGACTTCTGACTAGCGACCTCGAACAAAGATACTGACAATTTGGGAGACCGCCAACAGAGGGCAAGATAGCTCAGTCCGCAGCCTAGAGCGCCGGTCCAGTATTCTGGAGGTTGCAGGTTTGAGTCCCGCCTTGCCAATTTCTTTGTTCACTTCAGAAATGTATGCAAATTTACCTAGTGAGTTTCCCTTGTGGTTTATTTGTGTATTATAAGATACAAAGTCCCAGGTTGTTTGTTTTTGTATCTGCACACCAATGTCTGTCAGCTGAATGTATTAAATAAATACATTCAATCATATTTGAATTGTTATGACATTTTAGTAATGTTCATGTTATTCATCAAGTTTCTAAGCTTTGCGACGGTAGTCAAGACTCATTTGACAACTCCAATAATGTGTTGACATCAATATTCAGAATGGAAATAGTTACCACCACATTTTACCCAAATAAAAGGTACACAACGACTGAGTACATTTTCTATTTTGTACATTTTTCATTATCTACTTTAAGTTGGATTTATACAAGTGCCAAAGATATATTAGTTGAAAAAAACGTGTACAAATCCTATGGGGGAAAACTTCACCTTTAATGTGACATCCCATGACACCCGATGATGTCATCATGAAGTCATCTTAATTTTCGTCTATAACACATCCCGAAATACCTGTATACCAAGTTTGACCCAAATCAGACCTGTCGTGGATAGTCAGTGACAACATGAGAATACCATGCCATGCAGGGTTTGGCGTAGTTCCCTGTTCCTCCAGTAATAGATTAAGCCATTCAGCCAGCAATTGCTGAAGAAGCCAATTTGTGCCAAGAACACCCAGGTAATTGGAATTAGCTTTATGGCATATAACAGCATGGTAATGAAGGAAGGTGTCCAACAGATGAACACTGTACCAGTTATCAGGAACACAGTCGTGGCAGACTTGGTGCTGACTGGCCGCGGAGCGTTTTGTCCATCCGGACAGTTCCTAACTGGATTTTGAGCAGCGATGCGCCGGGCTTGACGTCGGGCTACTTTGAGAATGCGAATGTAAACTATCAGGATGATTGTGAAAGAAACGGCAAATGCGCAGTTGTATACAAAGAAGCAAATCTTGCAAGGAAACCTGCACTGACCAGCGTCATCTACTTGACTTTTTGTCAGGATCCCAAACCAAATGATATGCACTGCGAGTGTTGCCGCCCACAAAGAACCAATCATGACTTTTGCTACCCTCGATGTTATCAAACTTGCGTAACGCAGTGGATATACGATGGCGATATAACGATCAACCGTTAAAAGGATGAGGGACAAGGAACTGAGAGTATAAAACGTTGGGGACACGATCCCTGACACTATACAAAGAAAACCTCCAAACACCCATTTGAAATTATATATCAAAACTAGCAACATTGGAAATGCAACAAATATCCCAGTGCAGAGATCAGAAACAGCGAGCGAAGCCATAAACAACTTGGTCGTTTCTTGCATGTCAGTGGCACGGTGTAGAACAAGAAGGCATAGCGGGTTGAGAACCACGATCAGAAGGATTGTCAGACCCAGGAAAATGCTGCCGATGATAAGGATTGGCTCTGTAGAACCCACTGTTGATGTCTCAGTGGTCCATTCAACTGCCTCATTCACTGTAGAGTTCATCCTTGCCAGGTTTCATCGGCTACCTTTTCATCAGCTGGACTGTATCTGACAATGGAGCAAAGGAGAGGTATGAGTCTTATCCATGTACACCAGCAAAAGTCATCACTGTACGTAGTCGGATAGTGGTTCTTATGTTGTTGTTTGTTTTTTTTGCGATTGCCGTTCGGGAACAATTACAGGATAGCGTGATCATTTTGCAGGATGCTTGCAATCTTTATTTATTTTAAACAAAGAAAGATATTTCTTAATCCTGCGACGTGCCACCGCACTTTTTTTTCAAAGTCGCTTCGCCGTAAAAAAAACAATTGATTTTTTATCCATTGTTAAACAAATCTCATATTACATGTATTCTTAGTTCAAAGCATGCCGAATAGCATGGTAACTGCTGCTTGAACCCTGGTTGAACCAGTGACACAGCTTTTTGCAAAGGAAAGTGCTGCCCCACGAGTATCTCTTTACTTTGTGTACATAAAGGGGCAATTCAAGTCTGGGTTTACCAGACCTATACCCAAGCAATTAATTATGCTATTGTTGCCTTGCCCCATTCAACAACACCAGCTGGGATCGAATATATTCAGACACTATGGGAAAGTACTGTGGTGATATATAAAGCCATAAAACCGAACAGCATGGGGGTTACACACGAAATACAACCGACTTTGAAAAAAGTACGGAAGCGCGTTCGTGTAAAAACAAAATGGCCGCACGTCGCAAGGTTAATTAATATTTCTGTAGTAAAGATTTTTGATATGTGACCTCTCACAAAACCAGACATAAGTTTGTGGTTTTTTAAGTGAGATATTGTTATTTCTATTTAGTACACATCTTCAGCTTTCATTTGGTACCAGAACCATATTCATACCGTACATTAGTGCTGGGCGATAAGGCGATTTTATCTTGACGATATGATATTTGCCAAAAGAAAATCGAAATCACATACATTTTAATACATTTAAACAAATCGGCATATCGCCGATATCAGTTTTAAAATCGGTGATTTTTTTTGTGACTCGCATTTTCCTTTAAAAAAATAGGAGATACTTGTGTTTTAAACTTTTATCCACATATACTTGTATGTTTGAAAGCAGGAAACTGGCAGTCATTGTGCCCAATGCGCCTTTGGCCTTGATGAATGATAAACCTAGCCGGCCATGCGTGGTGTGGCATGGCATCATAGAGCTATATTAAATTACTATAGTGCTAACTCTTCATTCTTACTCGCAGAGATACTTTGAATCCATTCAGCGTGCAGACATTTTGAATTCATGTGCGTGTTGTAGAACATACATGTAATACAAATAGATGGATTTAATTTTGAAAGGGTACTCTAAAATGCAACACGCGTGCAAGTAGAACAGACGCAAACAACTTTACGCGCGTCATGTCAGTTTAAAAAAGTCACGGCAAAATCAACTGCAGCGCACGGATACGCACGCGCATTTGCAATGTTGGCGCTCATTTGCTGATCTTGCGTTTTAGTTTTGGGTGTATTGGTTTCAGTAACGCACTGTATAGAATACAAACGCAGATATATGCAAATAGCTGTACAAAAGCCGTACACAATTTTAACGTTTCCTTAGGTTTGTGCACAAACATAGATGCGCCCAGCTCGCATCACTTTGTACATCGAGCCAGCTCTCTAGTAATTTAATATAGCTCTATGCATGTATATGTATTATGTATATGCAGCACATGGCCTAAGTGCTATGACTTCGGATGGTTGCTTTATTACCGGTTCGCGCACGTAGGAAAGAAAAAATGAAAAAAGACAACATGTTTGATGGACGATCATGGCGGTATTTACAGAAAGCTTTGGCGGTGTTCGAAAGCTGTTTGAGCGTATCTTTGGCGACATTTTTGTCATGCCCTAATTGTTTTGCCGATTTTATTGCCATATCGGCGATATCGCAGAGAAAAAAACTACGTACGCCCCAACGTGTTTGATGGACGATCATGGCGGTATAATTACAGAAAGATTTGGGGGTGTTCGAAAGCTGTTTGAGCGTACCTTTGGTGACATTTTTGTATGCCTTAATTTGTTGCCTTTTTTTGTCGCCATATCGGCGATATCGCGGGGAAACAAAATCAAATACGAAAACAATTAATATTGCCAGCCCTACCATACATACATGTTCTTTGAATTTTAGGAGGAATTTAAGACGATGTATTTGGGACATAAATTACCACTTTTGGGACACAGTTTGCCTCAATAAATGCGTGATTTTTGTACTTTCTCATCAATAAAGTTGATTTTGTTTAACTGAGGGTTAAAGTTGGGTACACAAAAAATAAAGAAAAAATGTAATCGATGTCCGCCAGATTTTTCACCCCCATTTCAACTTTGACGAGCTGTATCTCAAAATAGCCTGTGTTTCGTAGAAGCTGGTCACTTATCTGCAAATGTTGTATCTTACGTTTAAGATAAAACAATGAGACTGCGTTAATGTCAGGCAGTTGAATAATAATAATAAAATAATAATAAAAATTTGTATAGCGCTGGTATCTAGACAAATCTATTCACTGCGCTGGATGATTAAAGCATGAAACAAAGCAATTTGTAGACGTTGGGGAATTGTAAGTTCAGAGAATCAGTTGTACCCCTTCATAGATGTGTAATTAATTGCAAAGAAATTGTGGAATTACTAAATATAAAAAATGTGAGGTGTTCTAGCAAAATGAGACGGAACTGGGCACAGGGCAAGTTTGAGAAAACTGCAAAATAATGAAAAATTAGAGATTTTTTTAATGTTCAGATTTACTGATATTTTTTATCTTTGGTATGCCCACTAAGTAAATTTTGTTACAAATATTATGAGAGTAGTAGAATATAAGCGTTTTTAGGGGAAAATAATATTTTACAGGAGCCATTATTTTTACAGGATGCTTCAGACAGCCACTTTCTAAGACTAACAGTTGAGTTAAGTATTTGGTGATAATTTTGGCTATTTATTTTGTTTATGTTTGCAAATGTTGTGTATTCCATTTTTAAGTACATGTATATATTTTAAGTTGTACATTACGAGCATCCTGTTTTTCCTGTACTGATGACATTTATGCTACCATTTTTTCACAAATTTGTGCTTTCCCATTTTTTAAAATTAGCTCCTACCCAGTCTTAAAAAAATGGCAGAAACTGCTTCAAGTATTAAGCATTCAGTCATATTACCATGTTACTAAACAATTTTAAGCACAAGGCAAATACTAATAGTCTAGCGCAAAGTAAAAACATTTCCTTACCTTGTTGTCTCCTCTATTCCTCGCCTCCTCTATTCCTCGCCTCCTCCTTCCACCTTGTCTCCTAAGAAACTCCTGTCAATTGAATAATAATAATACAATAATAAAAACGTGTATAGCACTGGTATCTAGAAAAATCTATTCACTGCGACTGCGCTAGATGATTAGAGTTTGGGGGGGGGGGGGGGGGGTGAGCGGGGGTAGTAGAATATAAGTGTTTTTAGGGGAAAATAATTTGCAATTTTCTATATGATATGTACAAAACTCGAAGATTTATAGGCTTTTTTCTCAATATTTTACTTTTGCGAAATGTTGATAAATGCGACATTTACACAGCAATAACTTGTTGAAGCTCAACAAACAGCATTGTAAGTAGAATTTTATCCTCTTTTCTAATACCCAAGAACCCTCATTTCAACCTCTGCCCAGTTCCGTCTCATTTTGCCAGAACCCTTCACAAATTAGGAGCAGTATATCGCTGGTCGATACAAAAATCGATACAAAAATTCCATTCACTTGAAAAAGTTAGCAAACCAGCTAGGAGCCATTATTTTTACAGGATGCTTTAGACAGCCACTTTCTAAGACTAACAGTTTAGTTAAGTATTTGGTGATAATTTTGGCTATTTATTTTGTTTATGTTTGCAAATGTTGTGTATTCCATTTTTAAGTACATGTATATATTTTAAGTTGTACATTACGAGCATCCTGTTTTTCCTGTACTGATGACATTTATGCTACCATTTTTTCACAAATTTGTGCTTTCCCATTTTTTTAAATTAGCTCCTACCCAGTCTTAAAAAAATGGCAGAAACTGCTTCAAGTATTAAGCATTCAGTCATATTACCACGTTACTAAACAATTTTAAACACAAGGCAAATGCTAATAGTCTAGCGCAAAGTAAAAACATCTCCTTACCTTGTTGTCTCCTCTATTCCTCGCCTCCTCCTTCCACCTTGTCTCCCAACAAACTCTGTCAATTGAATAATAATAATACAATAATAAAAATGTGTATAGCACTGGTATCTAGAAAAATCTATTCACTGCGACTGCGCTAGATGATTAGAGTTGGTGGGGGGGGGGGGGGGGGGGTAGTAGAATATAAGTGTTTTTAGGGGGAAATCATTTGCAATTTTTTATATGATGTGTACAAAACTCGAAGATTTATAGGCTTTTTTCTCAATATTTTACTTTTGCGAAATGTTGATAAATGCGACATTTACACAGCAATAACTTGTTGAAGCTCAACAAACAGCATTGTAAGTAGAATTTTATCCTCTTTTCTAATACCCAAGAACCCTCATTTCAACCTCTGCCCAGTTCCGTCTCATTTTGCCAGAACCCTTCACAAATTAGGAGCAGTATATCGCTGGTCGATACAAAAATCGATACAAAAATTCCATTCACTTGAAAAAGTTAGCAAACCAGCTAGGAGCCATTATTTTTACAGGATGCTTCAGACAGCCACTTTCTAAGACTAACAGTTGAGTTAAGTATTTGGTGATAATTTTGGCTATTTATTTTGTTTATGTTTGCAAATGTTGTGTATTCCATTTTTAAGTACATGTATATATTTTAAGTTGTACATTACGAGCATCCTGTTTTTCCTGTACTGATGACATTTATGCTACCATTTTTTCACAAATTTGTGCTTTCCCATTTTTTTAAATTAGCTCCTACCCAGTCTTAAAAAAATGGCAGAAACTGCTTTAAGTATTAAGCATTCAGTCATATTACCACGTTACTAAACAATTTTAAGCACAAGGCAAATACCGTACTAATAGTCTAGCGCAAAGTAAAAACATCTCCTTACCTTGTTGTCTCCTCTATTCCTCGCCTCCTCCTTCCACCTTGTCTCCCAACAAACTCTGTCAATTGAATAATAATAATACAATAATAAAAACGTGTATAGCACTGGTATCTAGAAAAATCTATTCACTGCGACTGCGCTAGATGATTAGAGTTGGTGGGGGGGGGGGGGGGGGGGGGGGGGGGTAGTAGAATATAAGTGTTTTTAGGGGGAAATCATTTGCAATTTTTTATATGATGTGTACAAAACTCGAAGATTTATAGGCTTTTTTCTCAATATTTTACTTATGCGAAATGTTGATAAATGCGACATTTACACAGCAATAACTTGTTGAAGCTCAACAAACAGCATTGTAAGTAGAATTTTATTCTCTTTTCTAATACCCAAGAACCCTCATTTCAACCTCTGCCCAGTTCCGTCTCATTTTGCCAGAACCCTTCACAAATTAGGAGCAGTATATCGCTGGTCGATACAAAAATCGATACAAAAATTCCATTTACTTGAAAAAGTTAGCAAACCAGCTAGGAGCCATTATTTTTACAGAATGCTTCAGACAGCCACTTTCTAAGACTAACAGTTGAGTTAAGTATTTGGTGATAATTTTGGCTATTTATTTTGTTTATGTTTGCAAATGTTGTGTATTCCATTTTTAAGTACATGTATATATTTTAAGTTGTACATTACGAGCATCCTGTTTTTCCTGTACTGATGACATTTATGCTACCATTTATTCACAAATTTGTGCTTTCCCATTTTTTTAAATTAGCTCCTACCCAGTCTTAAAAAAATGGCAGAAACTGCTTCAAGTATTAAGCATTCAGTCATATTACCACGTTACTAAACAATTTTAAACACAAGGCAAATGCTAATAGTCTAGCGCAAAGTAAAAACATCTCCTTACCTTGTTGTCTCCTCTATTCCTCGCCTCCTCCTTCCACCTTGTCTCCTAAGAAACTCTGTCAATTGAATAATAATAATACAATAATAAAAACGTGTATAGCACTGGTATCTAGAAAAATATATTCACTGCGACTGCGCTAGATGATTAGAGTTGTGGGGGGGGGGGGGGGGGGGTGAGCGGGTGGGGGCGGGTAGTAGAATATAAGTGTTTTTAGGGGAAATAATTTGCAATTTGTTATATGATGTGTACAAAACTCGAAGATTTATAGGCTTTTTTCTCAATATTTTACTTTTGCGAAATGTTGATAAATGCGACATTTACACAGCAATAACTTGTTGAAGCTCAACAAACAGCATTGTAAGTAGAATTTTATCCTCGTTTCTAATACCCAAGAACCCTCATTTCAACCTCTGCCCAGTTCCGTCTCATTTTGCCAGAACCCTTCACAAATTAGGAGCAGTATATCGCTGGTCGATACAAAAATCGATACAAAAATTCCATTCACTTGAAAATGTTAGCAAACCAGCTAGGAGCCATTATTTTTTACAGGATGCTTCAGACAGCCACTTTCTAAGACTAACAGTTGAGTTAAGTATTTGGTGATAATTTTGGCTATTTATTTTGTTTATGTTTGCAAATGTTGTGTATTCCATTTTTAAGTACATGTATATATTTTAAGTTGTACATTACGAGCATCCTGTTTTTCCTGTACTGATGACATTTATGCTACCATTTTTTCACAAATTTGTGCTTTCCCATTTTTTAAAATTAGCTCCTACCCAGTCTTAAAAAAATGGCAGAAACTGCTTTAAGTATTAAGCATTCAGTCATATTACCACGTTACTAAACAATTTTAAGCACAAGGCAAATACTAATAGTCTAGCGCAAAGTAAAAACATCTCTTTACCTTGTTGTCTCCTCTATTCCTCGCCTCCTCTATTCCTCACCTCCTCTATTCCTCGCCTCCTCCTTCCACCTTGTCTCCTAAGAAACTCCTGTCAATTGAATAATAATAATACAATAATAAAAACGTGTATAGCACTGGTATCTAGAAAAATCTATTCACTGCGACTGCGCTAGATGATTAGAGTTGAGGGGGGGGGGGGGGGGGTAGTAGAATATAAGTGTTTTTAGGGGGAAATCATTTGCAATTTTCGATATGATGTGGACAAAACTCGAAGATTTATAGGCTTTTTTCTCAATATTTTACTTTTGCGAAATGTTGATAAATGCGACATTTACACAGCAATAACTTGTTGAAGCTCAACAAACAGCATTGTAAGTACCCATTTTATCCTCGTTTCTAATACCCAAGAACCCTCATTTCAACCTCTGCCCAGTTCCGTCTCATTTTGCCAGAACCCTTCACAAATTAGGAGCAGTATATCGCTGGTCGATACAAAAATCGATACAAAAATTCCATTCACTTGAAAATGTTAGCAAACCAGCTAGGAGCCATTATTTTTACAGGATGCTTCAGACAGCCACTTTCTAAGACTAACAGTTGAGTTAAGTATTTGGTGATAATTTTGGCTATTTATTTTGTTTATGTTTGTAAATGTTGTGTATTCCATTTTTAAGTACATTTATATATTTTAAGTTGTACATTACGAGCATCCTGTTTTTCCTGTACTGATGACATTTATGCTACCATATTTTCACAAATTTGTGCTTTCCCATTTTTTAAAATTAGCTCCTACCCAGTCTTAAAAAAATGCCAGAAACTGCGTCAAGTATTAAGCATTCAGTAATATTACCACGTTACTAAACAATTTTAAACACAAGGCAAATGCTAATAGTCTAGCGCAAAGTGAAAACATCTCCTTACCTTGTTGTCTCCTCTATTCCTCGCCTCCTCTTTCCACCTTGTCTCCTAAGAAACTCCTGTCAATTGAATAATAATAATACAATAATAAAAACGTGTATAGCACTGGTATCTAGAAAAATCTATTCACTGCGACTGCGCTAGATGATTAGAGTTTGGGGGGGGGGGGGGGGGGGTGAGCGGGGGTAGTAGAATATAAGTGTTTTTAGGGGAAAATAATTTGCAATTTTCTATATGATATGTACAAAACTCGAAGATTTATAGGCTTTTTTCTCAATATTTTACTTTTGCGAAATGTTGATAAATGCGACATTTACACAGCAATAACTTGTTGAAGCTCAACAAACAGCATTGTAAGTAGAATTTTATCCTCTTTTCTAATACCCAAGAACCCTCATTTCAACCTCTGCCCAGTTCCGTCTCATTTTGCCAGAACCCATCACAAATTAGGAGCAGTATATCGCTGGTTGATACAAAAATCGATACAAAAATTCCATTCACTTGAAAAAGTTAGCAAACCAGCTAGGAGCCATTATTTTTACAGGATGCTTCAGACAGCCACTTTCTAAGACTAACAGTTGAGTTAAGTATTTGGTGATAATTTTGGCTATTTATTTTGTTTATGTTTGCAAATGTTGTGTATTCCATTTTTAAGTACATGTATATATTTTAAGTTGTACATTACGAGCATCCTGTTTTTCCTGTACTGATGACATTTATGCTACCATTTTTTCACAAATTTGTGCTTTCCCATTTTTTAAAATTAGCTCCTACCCAGTCTTTAAAAATTTCCAGAAACTGCTTCAATTATGAAGCATTTAGTCATATTACCATGTTTACTAAACAAATGTAAACACAAGGCAAATGCTAATAGTCTAGCGCAAAGTAAAAGCATCTCCTTACCTTGTTGCCTCCTCTATTCCTCGCCTCCTCCTTCCACCTTGTTTCCTGAGAAACTCCTGTCAATTTCCTGTCAAATTTGCATCTCTAACAACTCAGTAATTCTCTGACAAACCCAATTAAACTTCAATAGCAGGAGGCAAGCCCATTTACTTCTGTATGAAGATAAACAACAAGCTCTGGCAGTCAAGCTCTGGCATTCATGTCGGTCAGTTGAATAATAATAATAAAATAATATTAAAAACTTGTATAGCGCTGGTATCTAGAAAAAATATATTCACTGCACTGAATGATTAGAGAGGGGGAGAAGGGGGGGGGGGGGGGTGGTCATTTACCAATCAATAAATGTTTAAGGGAAGTTTGACTGTTGTGATATGCAGCCATGCACTATAAGACTCATTTTTTTTGGTTTTCATGTTGTCATTGAAACTTAACTGATCAAGGCTTATCTTGTCCGTCATGAAGTGTGCCATTATACTCACTCCTGCCGCTGCGGGGTGCTGTACCTAATTCGTCAAAATCCACCAGTTGATTTTCTTTTTATACAAGTGTTGGTTGTATATAGTGGACATAGTACAGTACACATGCCTTATATGACAACAAATAGATCAAGGCACATTTCATCAATCGAACCGACACTGCAGGCTTCTTGGACCAGGTCCATCATAATCCATCACTATTTATTCATGCTGGGCCTTGAGGACCAAGTCTGCCAAAATCCAACATTTTTTTAGGGGGTGGGGGGGTGGATTTGAAAATTTGGAACCTGTTAAAAATAGGGTAAATTGAAGGTTACTCTGCAATTGGTTCATTTCTCATATTCTTTTTTTACAGATTTGATAACAGACTGGTAATTCAGACATGGGTTGAACCAAATGACTAGAAAGTTGACTAAAATAAATTTTACACAAATAAACCACAAGGGTAACTGATGACTATTTTCAAATTTTAAATTTCAAATTCAACAAAGAAATTGGCAATGCGGGACTTGAACCTGCGATCTCCGGAATACCGGACCGACGCTCTATCACCAACTGAGCTATCTTGCCCTATGTTGGCGGTCTCCCAAATTGTCATCTTTGTTCGAGGGTGCTATTAAGAAGTAATAAATACAATAATTCCGTGTGGCCAACGTAAGATACAACGTAAGATACAAGTTTTTTGTTGAATTCTTGTTTAGGGGGAGGGGGTGGTGGTAGGGCAAACACCTCCTATAGAAAGAAGGGTTTGTGGTTAAAACCAAATTATTTAAATTTTATTAACAGAGAACATACATTTGTCAAAAATTTGGAGCCAGATCATCTTAACATAAATTTGGGAAAACGGCCGGCTATATCTCAACTGGGTGGGCACCGGTGCAGTAATACAGAGAATTCAGGTTCAAACCCTGCTTTACTCCATGTCTTTATTCAACTTTATTATTCAGTTTTATATAATACCTACATGTGTAACTCATCGTTGCTATTTGATTGGTAGAATTCAGTCGCAAGACATTGAATCAATACCCCATTTGATTGACTTCATATTCCATTGTATGATTTACCTCATTGCTGTGACTTTTTTTCCATTCAGTTCGTTCTTTTCGGACGCGTGCCTCATTATTGATTACAGAGCTAGTAGTATGACATTGAACGTACCGTACATGCCCCATGCATAACCGACCACTGTGTCAATCACAACCTTAAGTATTGTATTTCATAAAATATCAAATGACAAGGATTAAGTTAGGAGTTATATATTTTAACACAAATAATAACTTTTGATTAGTGGAATAGAAGAAATATTTTCATAAGGTGAAAGATTGAATGTTCTATTCAACTCGGATGCACCTCGTTACAAATAGTCATTATTTTGTAAAACATAACACGAATATGTAATGAGTGAAGAGTCTATCGGCCTGTGGGGGTGTGGGTTTTATTGATTTAACTTTTAAATGATGATGTTTCTGAAAATTTATTGACAGTAAAACACTAACGGTGTCCAGAAATATAAGAAATGTGTATAATTAACATGTTGCAAACTCCAAACCCTTACAAACAGCCGGCTAGCTCTCTGTTTGTACATTATTTATACCGATTATGGGTCGGAAACCAGCTTGGTCTGTAATAATAGATTTTGGTTGGGCTGCCATATTAAACACAAAATGTGTGAAGTAATGCTTCAGTAATAAAATGTACATTTTGTAGGCCTATATATTGCTGTGGTCAATCCTAAGTCCTAAGATGAGTCGCAAGATAAAAGGAGTTTCGTGAAATCGGCCCCTCAGGTTTTTAGGGGGGGAGGGCAAAGACCATTTTTGTAAGGGTGCATTCCACTAAATCTCTAGAAATCACTGCGCGCGAGCTCATTAATATTGTGTGATCTCTCCGGTAATTTTTAATAAGAGGACCCTGGGGCCTATTGATTGGACTGATTGTAGAAATATTGATGGAAATCAAGAATTGGTGACCCGTGGCTTCCAACTCAGGGGATTCCGTTCACACACAAAAGACCAATACATGGGTCTATTTGGCATAGAGCCAGGGGGGGGGGGGGGGGGGGCTACATTGAGTATAAAAAAATTCATTCCGTCAACTCTCATCAATTTAAAAAGAAAACTCCCGACTTTATTTACCTGAGGACATAGAATGGACTGACCCTAACCCTAACCCTGTATACCACAATACCCATAGAATACAGGGCCACTCCATTCTACGTCATAGGGTAAATACATGTAAGACCGAGAGCAGAAATTATTCTAGTCTTAATCTTTATAATTTCCAGTTAAAAAAATATTGCCACCCTACTCCTGAGCCTCACTATGCTCTTTCTTTCCATTTTTGTGTTGGTTACAATGATTGCCGTATTTTGGGGGAACCAGATCAGTGCGTGGAACATAAAGCAAACATGGCGGCGACCATATGCCAAGTGTACTCGCCAAAAATGTCTCATTTTTTAATCTATGAAATCTCACAGAAAACACAGTAATAATTACACACACGATAGAGCACAAAATGGGTTTCTTCTTCTTTCTTTTCTTTTTTTCTCTCGCTGTCTTTTCATTCACATACACATTTTAGATGCCTATCCGCCATGTTAATGTTATCAACAATGTTTACAATAGGTTGCGCTGAGGCTCGTAAATTTACACATGCTTTTTTGTTACTGAAAATTACTTTTGTTGGAAAAGTAAGTAGTTTGACTGCATTGTCAGTTTCATCCAATATGTGGACTGAGATGTATTTTTTTTATTTGTATTTGTAGCATGCCCAGGCTAGGGCTATCATGACTGCTGGAGAAAACGTTTGACCAATGGTAGCAAAGGTAAGTTGACCTCATGCACGGGAGAGGGTCAGTATTGTTTGTTATGCAGATTTCTTAAACCATAGCAAAATGAATTCCATCTGGAAGGCCTCAATTAAAGGCAAGATTTTAAGAAAGACTGTGCACAAAACTAGGCAGAACAAATAATGTTGTCATGCCTGACTCAAAATCGAATTCACGCACAAGGATGCGTGTGCACCGGTTGACATACATTGTTTATTCTGGAGTCCTTGATCTTCCCCGGGGGTATGATGTCAGTCACCTGTGCCACAACTCCTTGTGAGTGAATTTTGATCACCTGTCACTTGAGCCACACGCAATGAACACTGCAAGATCTCGTTGTAAGAGATGCCGTTTGTGTTCCGGCCATGGCCTATACAAGGATTGTCTTCTTTAAAATGTAATTAAGGAGAACATTTTTGCTCACCATTAAGTTTGATAACTGATATTACTCACCATTTTTGGATGCTACACTTGTTTGTTGCTTTTATTATTCATTTTGGATTGTAACGTATGCTTTAAAGGTAGTATACACCATTTGCAGATATTGAAAATATTTACTACTGAATTATTAAGAAATACCTTACTCAATTGAAAGTAAATAATGATTCTAGGCATTCAGCAAAAGGATTGCGCTAGATATCCTGTATTCAAAAAAATTGAATTTTATAAAGAAAACTTCGCTCTCGCCGGACGGCGAGAGCGAAAAAACAAAGATAACATAAGAATAACTGCTCGACCCCGGTTGAAAACAAACGCTGTTTTTCGTGCTTTTCTCGGCATCCATGATTGTAAAACTTCGCAAACGTCAGTTAAACGATATTTACTATGAAATACAACCCCCCAAATCTACTACCCATTCATGATAATTCAAGCAATTACCAATGGTGTATACTACCTTTAATTGTGTGCTCACTCTGAATTCTTTGCCAATCCACATCTGGAGGGATTGCTGACTTGGGTTCCAGCTGCCCTTTCTTGTACAATGACTTGGCACATTTGTACAAGTTATATCGTTATTACCTACACTTTGCCCTTCGTATTTTGTGCTTCTAGCCTGTTGGGAATGATATTTTTTCTTTTCTGTCCATTTGAGCCAGACTTTTGGCAGCCGGATATCCTGGCCAAACAGGACAACCTGCAGCTTCACACTTGAGAATGATTGAGTTGGAATGGCCATTGTTGACAAGGTGAACTGCGCTGTGGTCTCTTGAGAGAGCATTTCTGGAAAAGGTTAGTGTCCCTTTTGGATTAGTACTCGAAAAGGCATGGTGAACGGACTCTGTTTTGGTGAAGTTGTCACATCTGTTTTTTTGCATTGCCTCGTGACTAATTCTCTTCTGAATTTTCAGTAAAGCAATTTCTTGTCAGACTCAAACATTTTCGGTTTTCCCCTATTGAACAGGAAGGTAGAGAAATCTGTAATTGCCATTGCAAACCAAGGACCACTTTTTGCTAAGGTTGTGGCGACCTTGGTAACATTCGGGAATGGTTGAGGCAGCCTGTTCAGCCATGTAATACATTTGGGCAAAGTTTCTTCCACATTTCTTGAGGATTGCCCCTGCTTCTGCTTGTACCCGGTGACTTGCATCGTCACCTAACCGGTCTTGTATCTTTTTTTGTCTTTTTTAGTTCTACGAGGCATCATGTCACCACTGAATTTGGCCCGACTGATGGCTGAACTGAGTGATCGATTTAAGTGAGGTGGGTCAAGAAAGTGTTCTGGCTCGATACCTGATTTATTTCAGACTTGGCACATACTTAGACCTCCACCCACATATTAAAAGTCATTTTAGACAACCAAAACAGCTCTGTGTTTGTCCACAAACACATTTCTAGTTACACTTGACATTGTGCGCACTCGACAAAAACATTAACAAAATTAATATATACACTCTAAGAAACAAAGTGCTAAAAAGTGAGTGCTACGCAATGACCTGTTCTTCACGTACATAAACCAGCACTATACTGGAGCAAAATGAGTCCGAAGTGCTAAAAATGAAGTGCTGAAAATAGGTGCTGGCAAGCAAAACTATTTTGATTGGTCTATTGCGTCATGTGATTGTTTTGACAAGTCTGGGCTTTTTTGCGTTTACATGTTTGTTGTCATCGTGAGTGTGCTGGTGTCTGCTGACAGGGGATCCATCTTTGGAAGCGAAAAGGTAAGCAAATAAAAATGATGCATTTGTTCATTGAGATGATATTAATAATACATGGACCTAGTTAACATTTGAGTAGCTTTGTTGATGATGATTTAATAATAATACACTAACAAGTCTGACGTGCAATCACTGTCGTCATGGCTGTGTCATGGTGATGCACATCAACGTCGAGTGTGCGACTTATTTATCGATCTAGAATAGGCCTAGCGACTGTTTTTTTTTCTTCATATTTGCCAACAAACGGTATTTCTTCAAATGTAGTACTATTTTAATACATGATTAACTTCTATTTGTAGAACTCACGGCCAGCACTCTATGACTTCATGGATTAGCTGTTGCCATGGTTGCTATCGTACAACACAAAGACAGAAGGTCATGTCTCTCAGCATCAAGATGTGGACAAGAAGCTTGTGATTATGAGGTAGGTCCCAACACTTTTTAAAATTTGAATCGCTGATATGCAATGAAGGGATTATAGCAATGACTGCTGAGAGTAAGAGTAACTGGCAGACAAGAAAGGAACCAGGTCAACATGATTATAGGGAGGGGGTTAAGATTTGATGTTTTTCAATCTAAACCCCCTCCCGCCTCTAGTAATTGATTGTGATATTGGCAAGTTAACTGAAATATGATAAGTGCAGTTAGAGGTACATGTAGTATATGTATAAATCTAGATCATGCATGGTGATAATATGAGAAAGAGCATGGCATACCAGCGCTATAACGTAATTTGACCGACTGCAAGATAATTTTATGTTTACACTTGGTTTTCTCTCTCTCTCCAACACCACGTAAAAGTTCTTATGGGGTAGGTCGTGCAGTCTAAAACGACGAAACCTACCTATAGTCTGAGTGAACTGCACCTGACGAGTTTCGCTTTTTAGACATTTTTTTTCTGGTCTCCTTGTTAAAATTTACTGAAATAGAAGATTGTAAGAACTTTTACACGCCAGCATCTTTAATACTTATACTAACCTGAACTATCGCGTGCATTTCAAGTTCTTACAGTTTCCCCTTTGTGTGCTCTCTGTGTCTTTGAACTACCTATCCACTCGTGCCGGGTTTGACATTACCGGATCTTTTAACCGGTCGTCAAGTCCACCACTTTCTTCCACGGCGACCGTCTGAACGTCTGGCGTATCGTGAGTTACATACGGGATTGTAGTGGACTTTAGATTCACTCGTACAACAAAACTCACCACCAAAGAGGAGATACTCCACCGTAAGTACTTGGAGTTTTCCTTATATCCATTTTCCCAGGCTTTCAAGTATTCCTATTCCTACGTTTCCTACTCTTTTTCTATTTTGTTTACCTTGCTCCCACTTTTCCTGCTTTTTTTTGGTTTTGAAATTTCTTCTATTTCATACTTTTTGTCTCAGAACTCTGAAAAATGAATTATCTTTGAATATATTTGTTTCTTAGGCGACATACAGTTGTGTGCTTGTGCCGTTTTCAAATCTAGGTCAAATAAAATGCATAATTCATGAGTGGTGATCCGCGACAGAGGGACAATAAAAAAATTGGATATTACCCATGAATACTGGACATTACGGGCTTTTCAATTTCCACTCAGAAGAATATCCGTAATGTAATAAACTCCCAAAACAAACAAAATTGGTATGACAAACGCTAAATTCAAACTCAAATACAGATAGTTTGTTTTGTGACATTTTTCAAACTCAAAAATTATTTGTATAAAAAAGCAGATTGGGATCTCTTTGAATCATGTGTTTTCGAAAGAGGGACTTTCTCTATCTCAGAATTGATTTTTATAATCTTTTGATCTTTTTTATTTGCAGTCTTCATTAATTACACCACACACAGAGATGCTGCCTGACTCTTTTATTATTAGCATTCCACAACACATGTTACGGGGCCATGGCTGGGATGCCCACTATGTCTTTGAAGTACAGGTAGGTACTAGTTCAAAGCTCACCTTGTACATTCCTCCAACTATTCATGTTGCGGGGCCATGGCTGGGATGCTCACTATGTCTTTAAAGTACAGGTAGATACTAGCTCAAAACTCGCCTTGTACATTCCTCCAATTATTCATGTTATGGGGCCACTTGTTGTCTTTTTAGACAGGGTGGTAAATTAAAACCTACGGAACGACCTATTTCCAGTTCCCTTCGACTAGAAAAACTAGTTTGGATGGACTGGGAGGGGAGTCTTTCTAGATTAAAATGATACCAAGATCATCCGATAGTAGTTTTCATTCCAGGGACCTTTTCTGGAACCAAGTAGGTGGTCAATTGGACAGGACTTTTTATTGCTTGGCTGTGGATCAATTGTCCAACTTACCACTCCCCCCCCTTCCCCTCCCCACTTGGTTCCAGAAAAAGGAACAAGGTACAGGAACAAAGGAAAACACAATAGGGGATCTTTGGTTATTGTGTCAACACGACTACACGCTTGTTTGTGTGTCTGTTACTCTTCATTTAAATGGAATACAACTCTTTCCCAAATATAATTAATACCAACTAGTACTAAAAGGGCTTTCAGATAGAGTGTAAACCTCTGCCCAAACCACAAAAACACGCCCCAACATTACCAGTAGTCTAGTATAGCGCCCTCAATTGGCAAATGTCACTCAACCACAACCACTTTTAAAAAACCTTGAAGGTGATCCAGATTCCAGATCTGGGTTAAAGGTACGGTACACCATTAGTAATTGCTTGAATTATTATGAATGGGTAGATTTGTCGGGTTGTATTTTATAGTAAATATAATTTAACTGACCTGTCCGAAGTTTTACAATCATGGATGCCGAGAAAAGCACGGCCGGCGATCGCGAATTTGTCTTCATAAAATTATATTTTTCGGAATAATTACAGGATATCTAGCGCAATCATTTTGCTGGATGCCTAGAGTCATTATTCACTTTTAAATGAGTAAGATATTTCTTAATAATTCTGTAGTAAATATTTTCGATATCTGCAAATGGTGTATCCTACCTTTAAGATCAATTTGAACATTTAATGGAATCATCCTTGACCCATAAGCTATCTTCCCACCAAGTTTTGTTAAAATTCCTCGTTTTTTTATTCGTAATCCTGCTAACAAACAGACAGCCCGACAGACAGACAAATAAACACCGGCAAAAACACAACCTTCTTGGTAGAGGTACACGTAATAAAAATAAGGCTGTGTCATAATTGCTGGCTTTGGCTGTGACTTCGGCCGTTGCTATGCTGTTGCTATGGGTGGTCATTGTTCGCCCTTAGCAATAGCATAGCAACGGCCGAAGTCACAGCCAAAGCCAACAATTCGAACATGGCCTAATGTTTTCTTTGAGCCACTTTTCATTGGCACAGTTGGCATCATGCAGTTGTAGACTAAAACAAATTCACCCCTTAAAATGCACAATTGACAGAAAAGTGTATTAAGTCGCGCTGTGCATTATCATGTAATGACCGTCACATTATTGAAAGAAAGAGCATTTCATAAAAACTTAATTTTTGTTTTTCGTGAATGACATCTTAGTACCTACAGTATCAGGTTTCATTCACAGAAATTTTGATTTGTATAAATAAAGGAGAAGATAATTGTAATTAGTCAGTCGGGAGGTGGGAGGGAGGGAGGGGAGGGGGAGAGACTAGGGGTTAACCTAGTCATCCCTCCTATACATTTTTGAAGTGCGTATTTGAAATGATGGGTTAATATTTGTTTACTGCAGGTCAGCCTGATAAGCTTTCCTCCTAAGAGACTATTCACCAACTGGTCTGAGAAGGCCATCACTAAGCGCAGGGCTGATCTAGAGGTAAGATTCACTAAATATCTGTATTTGAATTCTGAATCTAAATTCTGTTTTGTAAACTTTGAACTGCAAACCTCTAAATACAGGAAGGTTAAACAAAAAGTTAACCAAAGTTTAAGGTGATTGTTCACCCTCCTCCTACAATTCTAGAAAATTTGTGTTTTTAGTGTTGATGAGTAGAATGCTTAGAAATAATCCTGAAAAATGTAGGTTTAGCTTCATTGAATCTTAAGATATATGGGTCATGATACAGAATGTATATATACAAAACTAACTTGTCCACGAGAGCTTCTTACAACTGTCTTCAACATGCTTATTTACAATAATGCTGGGATCCACCCACCTTGAAAAATTTACCATTGGTAGTCACCCCCAATTATAAGAACTGACCAACTCTCAGAAAACTATAACAAAAAGTGTGTTATATGAACATAAAACTGACACGGTATCAATGTTACGTCCGATTGGCACTTTTTTTCATATTTTTGTTTAAAGGGATCGTATACGTTTGGTAATTACTCCAAAAATTATTATTTACAGGTTAGTTTTATGGTATATATCTATTACTATATAGGATTGAAACAAACAATGGGTTCCAATTACCAAACGTATACAATCCCTTTAACAATAATTTACATGATTTAAATTGTTCTAAACTATTCCACCCTCAAATACACTAAAATACTTGAATCAAAATGTAATGGTACTTTTAAAGATATCAATGTCACATGTATACGTATTCCAACGTATTTCAACATACACCTACATGTATGTCCACTGCTGCAGTCCCACCCAGTAGCTCTGGGGAGCTATTTCACAGACCTACATGTACACTAAAAAGTCTTACTCAGTAAAAATTGATTACAGTTAAAACCATGTGCTTTTTATGCTAAGCAAAAACCAGTTGAATACAGTCACAAACAATATACATTACTTTTTGTTGTGCTTAGCAGCTCCTAAGCTTCTAAAGTGGCCCTGGTCAAAAGTTATCTGAACCCCAAAAGCTGTGTAATTAAATCCAACTTACACTTCTACAAGGTTTAATATATAATACAGTTATAATATTTTCTATTTCTTCTTAGCCTAACTCTGAATAAAAAAAAGATATAAATACAGTTTTGACTTCTGACTAGCGCCCTCGAACAAAGATACTGACAATTTGGGAGACCGCCAACATAGGGCAAGATAGCTTAGTTGGTGGAGCGCCGGTCAGGTATTCCGGAGGTCGCAGGTTTGAGTCTCGCCTTGCCAATTTCTTGTTCACTAGGGAAATGTATGCACATTTACCTAGTCAGTTTCCCTTGTGGTTTATTTGTGTATTATAAGATACAAAGTCCCAGGTTTTTTGTTTTTGTGTCTGCTCACCAATGTCTGTCAGCTGAATGTATTGAATAAATACATTCAATCATATTTGAATTGTTATGACATTTTAGTATTGTTCATGTTTTTTTTAAGTTTCTAAGCTTTGCGATGGTAGTCTAGACTCATTTGAGAACTCCAAGAATTTGTTGACATCGATATTCAGAATGGAAATACCAACACGTTTTACCCAAACTGAGTAAATCTTTTATTTTGTACATTTTTCATTATCCACTTTAAGGGAAATGTTAAGTAATATCTGTGATAAAGCCAAAACAGAATAACAATCATGAATAACATGTGAACATGTCCCTTATGAGCAGCCAACTTTACATGATTTGATTTCCTTCTAAACCTCTTTGATTTGGTATCGATCAAAGTAAAATTTTAACAGTTACAACGGTCTGTTAAAATAAGGAACAACTTACAGATAGGTGGATAGTCAGTGACAACATGAGAATACCATGCCATGCAGGGTTTGGCGTAGTTCCCTGTTCCTCCAGTAATAGATGAAGCCATTCAGCCAGCAGTTGGTGAAGAAGCCAATTTGTGCCACGATCGCCGAGGTAGTTGGAATTAGCTTGATGGCATATAACAGCATGGTAATGAAGGAAGGTGTCCAACAGATGAACACTGTACCAGTTATCAGGAACACAGTCGTGGCAGACTTGGTGCTGACTGGCCGCGGAGCGTTTTGTCCGTCCGGACAGTTTCCAATTGGATTTTGAGCAGCGATGCGCCGGGCTTGACGTCGGGCCACTTTGAGAATGCGAATGTAAACTATCAGGATGATTGTGATAGAAATGCCAAGTACGCAGTTGTATGCAAAGAAGCAAATATTGCAAGGATACTTGCAAAAACCAGTGTCATCTACGTGACTTTTTGTCAGGATCCCAAACCATATGATATATACTGTGAGTGTTGCCGCCCACAAAGAACCAATCATGACTTTTGCCACCCTCGGTGTTATCAAACTTGTGTAACGCAGTGGATATATGATGGCGATATAACGATCGACCGTTAAAAGGATGAGGGACAAGCAACTGAGAGTATAAATTGTTGGGGTCACGATTCCTGACACTATACAAAGAAAACCTCCAAACACCCATTTAAAATTATTTATGAAATCTAGCAACAGTGGAAATGCGACAAATATCCCAGCGCAGAGATCAGAAACAGTGAGCGAAGCCATAAACAACTTGGTCGTCTCTTGCATGTCAGTGGCACGGTGTAGAACAAGAAGGCATAGCGGGTTGAGAACCACTATCAGAAGGATTGTCGGAACCAGGAGAATGCTGCCGATGATAAAGAGTGGCTCTGCAGAACCCACTGTTGATGTCTCAGTGGTCCATTCAACTGCCTCGTTCACTGTAGAGTTCATGCTTGCCATGTTTCATCGGCTACCTTTTCATCAGCTGGACTGTATATCTGACAATGGAGCAAAGGAGAGGTAGGAGTCTTATCCATGTACACCAGCAAAAGTCATCAATGTACGTAATCGGGCATGTATTCGTGAATTGCCATTACGACCGAGGATTGCCTATTGTGTTTTCCTTTATTCCTTAACTGAAACCTAACCCCATTGCTTTACGCTTATCTTGCCGATCGAGGACAAAGAAACCGTCCTTCGAGGATCTTTTGTTCCCATTGTATTCTTTTGTATTTCGATCCTCGATCGCAAAAGGAAACAAGTGCAGTGGTTCTTATGTTGTTCTTGTTTTTTCCACGATTTTCGTTCGGAAACAATGACAGGATATATAGCGTAATCATTTTGCAGGTTGCCTACAATCATTATTTACTTTTTAAAAAAAAGGAAGATATTTTTTAATATTTCTGTAGTGAAGAATTTTGATATGTAACATCATGCTCCCACAAAACCAGACATAAGTTATTTTTTTGAAAAGTGAGATATTGTTATTTCCATTTAGTACACATCTTCAGCTTTGGTACCAAAACCACCTTTATACCATACACACTTCCAATTTTGAGAGGATATTTAGATGATGTAAATTACCACTTTTAGGACACAGTTTGCATCAATAAATGCATGATTTTGGTACTTTCTCATTAATAAAGTTGATTTAGTTTAACTGATGGACGATCATGGCGGTAATTACAGAAAGATTTGGGGGTTTTCGAAAGCTGTTTGAGCGTACCTTTGGCGACATTTTTTCATACCTTAATTTGTTGCCAATTTTGTCGCCATATCGGCGATATCGCTAAGAGAAAAAAATCAATATTGCCAGCCCTATACCCTCAAATTGGTGAGGATTTTAAGACGATGTATTTGGGAGATAAATTACCACTTTTAGGATACAGTTTGCCTCAATAAATGCATGATATTTGTACTTTCTTATTTATAAAGTTGATTTTGTTTAACTGAGGGTTAAAGTTAAGTATACTTATTAAAGAAACATAAAATAATGAAAAACAAAAAAAAGGTGTCCGCCAGATTTTTCACCCCCTTTTCAACTCTGACGAGCTGTATCTCGAAATAGCCTGTGCGACTTATGTCGGGTTTTGTAGGAGAGGGTCACATATCTGCAAATGTTGTATCTTACGTTCAAGATGAAATAATGAGACTGACATTAATGTCAGTCAGTTGAATAATAATAATAAAATAATAATGCAAACTTGTAAAGGCTGGTATCTATAAAAATCTATTTACTGCACTGGATGATTAGAGTGGGAGGGGGGGGGGGGGGTAATTTATCAAAGCATGAAACAATTAATTGCAAAGAAAATGTGGAATTACTAAATATAAAAAAATGTGAGGTGTTCTGGCAAAATGAGACGGAACTGGGGCACAGGGCATAGTGCAGAATAATGAAAAATTCAAGATTTTGTTAATGTTCAGATTTACTGATATTTTTTTTCTTTGGAATGCCCACTAAGTAAATTTTGTTAAAAATAATATGAAAGTAGTAGAAGAAAAGTGTTTTTAAGGGACAATAATTGGCATTTTTGTATATGATATTTACAAAACTCGAAGCTTTGGGCCTTTTTCTCAATATTTTACTTTTGCGACATGTTGATAAATGCTACATTTACACAGCAATAACTTGTTGAAGTACAACAAACAGCATTGTAAGTAGAATTGTATCCTCTACTCTTTTCTAATACCCAAGAACCCTCATTTTAACCTCTGTCCAGTTCCGTCTCATTTTGCCAGAACCCCTCACAAATTAGGAACAGTATTTGAAAAAAGTCGGGTTCTTTTCTAGCACTGGTCGACCGACCAGTGTTGGAAATCGATAGAAAAATTCCATTCCCCTTAAAAATGTTAGCAAACCAGCTATAGGAGCCATTATTTTTACAGGATGCTTCAGACAGCCATTCATTCCCTAAACACTAACAGTTCAGTAAAGTATTTTGTGATAATTTTGGTCATTTATTTTGTTTATGTATGCAAATGTTGTGTATTCCATTTTTAAGTACATTTCAAGTTGGACATAATTACAAGCATTCTGTTCTTCCTGTACCATTATGCTACCATTTTTTTCACAAATTTGTGCTTTCTCTTGTTTTTAAATTAGCTCCTACCCAGTCTTAGGAAATTGCCAGAAACTGCTTCAAGTATGAAGCGTCATATTACCATATTTACTAAACAATTTGAAACACAAGGCAAATGCTAATAGTCTAGCGCAAAGTAAAAACACCTCCTTACCTTGTTGCCTCCTCTATTCCTCGCCTCCTCCTTCCACCTTGTTTCCTGAGAAACTCCTGTCAATTTCCTGTCAATTTTGCATCTCTAACAACTCAGTAATTCTCAATTAAACCCAATTAAACTTCAATAGCAGGAGGCATGAGCCCATTTACTTCTGTATGATGTTTAACAACAAGCTCTGGCAGTCAAGCTCTGGCGTTAATGTCAGTCAGTTGAATAATAATAATAATAAAATAATAAAAACTTGTATAGCGCTGGTATATAGAAAAATCTATTTACTGCGCTGAATGATTAGAGTGGGGGGAGAGGGGGGTGGGGGGGGGGGGGGGGGGGGGGGTGGTCATTTATCAATCAATCAATATTTACCGGTAAGGGAAGTTTGACTGTTCTGATATGCAACCATGCACTATAAGATTTTTTGATGTTGTCATTGAAACTTCACTGATCAAGGCTTTTCTTGTCTGTCATGAAGTGTGCACATTATACTCCCTACTGCCTCTGCGGGGTGCTGTACCTAATTTGCCAAAATCCACCAGTTGATTTTCTTTTTATACATGGGCTAATGGAACCACCACAAGTGTTGGTTGAATATAGTGAACAAATATAGTACACATGCCTTATATAACAACAAAAAGATTGAAGGCACATTTCATCAATCGCACCGGCACTGCAGACCAATCCGAAGTTAAGACGAGTTCAGCCACGTTGCTATGGAAGTCAGGATGTGTTGAACAAGTTCTAACTTTGGTGAAATTGATCCTAGGACGAGTCACGAGTTAGGAAGAGTTACTCTTTTTATGACGCGTCTTAGCGTTTCGTGAAATCGTTCCCGGGTCCATCATAATCCATCACTATTTATACACGCTAGGCCTTGAGGACCAAGTCTGCCAAAATCCAACAATATTTTTTAGGGGGGCGGGGTTGTTGGCGGTCTCCCAAATTGTCATCTTTGTTCGAGGGTGCTATTCAGAAGTGATAAATACAAGAATTCCGTGTGGCCAGCGACATTGTGGGGATCACTCAATGAGGATAAGACTTAATTATCTTATAATACAAAAGTATATTGTGTATTATATGTGTATTTGTTATTTTGTAGAATCATGGAGAATATTTTCCAGCGTGACATTTCAACGTTGCTTTATTTGGCAAGGATTGATATTAAATGCACGTACGGTACCTCTGTCGACCATATACAACGTAAAATACAAGTTTTTTGTTGAATTCTTGTTTGGGGGGTGGGGGGGTGGTGGTAGGGCAAACACCTCCTATAGAAGGGTTTGTGGTTAAAACAAAAATATTAAAATTGTATTAACCGAGAACAGAATTTAATTTGTCTAAAATTAAAACATAAATTTGAGAAAACGGCCAAAGTAGGGCTGGCTATATTCCACCGCGGGATCGCTCTAGTGCCCTCTACCGGCACCGACGCTACAATATGCAAATTAGAAACGTGACTGCATTACGCCAATTGAGGGCGCACTGTCAGATGGCCGGCCGGCCGGCGAATTTTTTTTCACCACTATGGGAAAGGGTAAATGGGCGTTTCTACACCCCTCGCGTCATGATTATTCAGTAGTTTCAACAATAATACTAAAATATATTGTTATTGCTCAGTCAACTAGTTACACATAGGCCAGAGGTACATTAAAGCACTTAGAAAAACGGCTTCTGTCGACCTCTCCCAGTAGCCAAGTAGATAATGGGTGAGGTTATAGATCGTAAGATTGGGGTTCGAATTCGGATGGTGCTCATTTTTCATTGACTATTTTTGGATTGTAAGTTTATTGTGGGATGAGTTTAATTTGAGGGGAAGCAAGGTTCTAAGAACCTAAGTATCTTCCATTCAGTGGGGTCTAGACACGCCCAGTTATGATAATTTGCCTTTACCATGCTGGGAAAAAAAATACACGCGGCCGGCCGGCATGTTGGTTTTTTTTCACAGACATAAATAACCTATAGACGGACAGCAGGGGGCGCTAGAGTAAAATTTCATGAACGCCGCCATTTTTACAAATCGTGGGCAAATTGTTTGACAGGCATCATCACACAGTAACGTTATTCACTAATTCGTAGCTCAAACGTGAATAAAATATTTTCTATCACGCCAATCCGCCTAATCCCCCGCCCCGACATTTTAATGCAATCACAATGGGTAACATCGTTCTCCGGCGACGAGCTACAACAAGCAGACCGATAGGTGTCCGCCATCTCAAGTCAAGTGACAAAAAACGGGAAGTACACATGGAGTTAAACATTTCTCAGAAATCTTCTTGATTTTAACAAGTTAATATACAGTTGCAACCGTTAAAATTATTTCACGAGGTCAAAATAATCGAAAATACTAGTAAAAGGAATACTTTTAAGGGATACTTTATGGTAAAAAGATCCTCTGGTTGCCATCTATGGAATTATAATGTTACTTTAAGCGAATTGCATCAAACAAAATTAATATTGTATTTATAAACCTAGATTCATTGACACAGTTAATTGGTTCTGTAATGATTCTTTCACATATCCGTCCTTAGAACTTTCTGAGTGCCATCTGCCATGTTTTTTTTCAACACCTGTCTGGCACACCCACAGCAGCAGCTGGTGTGGCTCCACCTGCACGCAGGCTATGCAGACCAAACTTTGTTGGGTCTACACCCACCTCCTTCAGAGCTTCTTTGAAAATCTCTCTGCACCTGGAGTACGAGAGCTGACCTTTTCTCAACTTATGAGCTTTGATAGATTTTGCATACACAACTGGTCTGAATAAGAATTCTTCAGTAAACTCTGTGATCTTAGCCAAATCCACGTTTTTCAATAACATGTTTACCGGGCAAATGGCAGATCCCGTCTTGGCAATGTGAACCCAAGAACCTTCTTTAAATTGACCAGTCTTACTTTTAGTGAGAAAGATTCTAATGAAGGACGAATGAATGTCCACGTCACATTCTATGATGTAATAACAAGTTTGTCATTACGTAAAAAACCTGCAAAGGAAATTAGGCACATTGCGCAGAGTCGAATGTGCATTGAATTGTTTGTCAATCAAAACTTATCAACAATTTTTCTGGAGTAACAGGGTCTTTCTTGCATTTAGGCTTGGCGAACAGACGCTTTAAACCTTCGAAAATTAAACGTAAGAATTTTGTATCGCATGGATTTTCTGAAACATTTGGATTACAATCATGATGTCACTTTAATAATAATAATACTGTATAATGTTTCTTCTATTCTCGAAAATAGTGCGTTTCCTTTAAATATTCCATAAAAAACCTTGCTACATCTTCTGATTTTGCTGGAAGAGCCAAGACCTTGTTTTCCACACACCAATATGTTGCCAGGTGGCAAAACATCTTTCATATTTGTGTAATGTCTTAGATGCCCTCAAAGCTTTCAGAACCTCTTGTAAGTGCATGTGGCTGCTTTCTCTGTAAATTCAAAATCACATGAATTAATAACATTAACGAACTAAAGGACACAGGATTCTGATAGTCCGCATTGTTAACAACATTAATCACATTTTATGATGTCCAACAAACTTATCAATTTACGATTTAGCGACCGTACAAAATTGGTTTGCATCTCGGCCACAGTCAAGCGACAATTACGTTATTGTATTGTATATTTATTCGACAGCAATCGGTTTTTCTCTGTCATAGCCCTGTAATTCTTGAATATCTTTGACCAATTTTCTCTTTTCAGGAATACTTCTAACATTTTCATTGATAATAATGTCCCCACATTTGCTTGCTGTTTTCTGCAGCCCACTGATTGAAGGAACATTTGTACCCAATGCTGTCAAGTCGTCTTGCTCCTGTGGCTGCAATACTCGTGTTGAGGAGACCAACTTGGAAGGCCATGTTTGGAGTTGCAGTGCGTCGGCCTCTGCTGACCCGAGGTATCTCTGAGTACAGAGATGAGCCAGCTAGGTTCTTTCTACAACCAACCAGGTGCCAGAACTAATAAAACTCAGTTAAAGATCCAGTAATGTCAAACCCGGCATGAGGGTATAGGTAGTTCAAAGACACAGAGAGTACACGAAGGGGAAACAGTAAGTACTCAAAATGTACGCGATATATCTCTCGCACTTGGGTAAATCCGATCGACTTCAGACTTGGTACAAACTTAGACCTCCACCCACATATTAAAAGTCATTATAGACAACCAAAACAGGTCTGTGTTTGGCCACAAACACATTTCTAGTTTCACTTGACATTGTGCGCACTCGACAAAAACATTAAAAAAGAATATATATATATATATATATTGTGCATAAAAAAAACCAATTATGCTAGACAATTTTAATTTATTTTAGAGGCTTCTTTTGAAGAAAATCTATAAATCCTGGACAGATTGAGAGAAACTGACCCGAAAGTTTGGACCCCCTTTGGACATTTTGAGTTCTTACTGTTTCCTCTCTGTGTGCTCTCTGTGTCTTTGAACTACCTACATGTATCCCCTCGTGCCGGGTTTGACATTACTGGATCTTTAACCGGTCGTCAAGTCCACCAACGGGCACACTCTTGAATGGTTTTTAAATCCCACTTTCTTCCACGCTGACCGTCTGAACGTCTGGCGTATCGTGAGGTGCGTTAGGGATTGTAGTGGATTTTAGGTTCACTCAAGGTTCACTCATACAACAAATCTCACCACCAAAGAGGAGATACTCCACCGTAAGTAATTGGAGTTTTACTTATATCCATTTTCCCAGGCTTTCAAGTATTCCTATTCCTACATTTCCTACTTTTTTTTCAATTTTTTTTAACCTTGCTCCCTTTTTTCCTCCTTTTTGGGGGGTTTTGAAATTTCTTCTATTTCGTACTTTTTGTCTCAGAACTCTAAAAATGAAATCTCTTTGAATATATTTGTTTCTTAGGCGACATCAAATTGTGTGCTTGTGCCGTTTTCAAATCCAGGTCCAATAAAATGTATAATTGATGAGTGGTGATCCGTGACTGAGGGACGAAAAGAAAACCGAAATTACCCATGAATACCGATATTAGGGCTTTTCAATTTCCACTCGGAAAAAAAATTTGTGATGTAATTAAACTCCCAAAACAAACAAAATTGGTTTGACAAGCGCTAAATTCAAACTAAAATTCAGAGAGTTCGTTTCGTGAACTCAAAACATTATTTGTATAAAAAAAGCAGGTTGTGATCTCTTTGATTCATGTGTTTTTGAAAGAGGGACTTTCTCTATCTTAGAATTGATTTTCATCATCTTTTGATCTTTTTCATTTGCAGTCTTCACCAATTACACCACACACAGAGATGCTGCCTGACCCAATTATTATCAGCATTCCACAACACATGTTAGGGGGCCATGGCTGGGATGCCCAATAAGTCTTTAAAGTACAGGTAGATACTGGCTCAAAACTCACCTTGTACATTCCTCCAAGTATTCATGTTACAGCGCCATGACTGGGATACCCACTATGTCTTTGAAGTACAGGTAGATACTGGCTCAAAATTTGATCACCTTGTACATTTCCTTAAGTATTCATGTTACGGGGCCACGACTAGGAAGCCCAATAAGTCTTTGAAGAACAGGTAGATACTAGCTCAAAACTCCCCTTGTACATTCCTCAAATTATTCATGTTATAGGGCCATTTGTTGTCTTTTTAGACAGGGTGGTAAATTAAGACTTTCGGAACGACCTATTTCCAGTTCCTTCTGACCAGAAAAACTAGTTTGGATGGACGGGGAGGGGAGTCTTTATAGTAGTTTTCATTCCAGAGACCTTTTCTGGAACCAAGTAGGTGGTAAAGTAGTTGGACAGGACTTTTCATTGCTTGGCTGTGGATAAATTGTCCAACTGACCCCCCCCCCCCCCCCCCCCCCCCCCCCCCCCTTACGGGGTACCGGGAACAAAAGGCGGACAATGGTACCCCACAATTCTGTCTTTAGAAATGAAAGTACACCGCAGCCGTAACGCTATATATTTCGAGATTTTTAAGGAGACAAAGGAAAACAAAAGAAGGGAAGTAAGGTCGAACAACAGAGGTACCCCACAACCAATGGCGTGCCAAGTGTGTGTGTTCCTGTCAGGATTTAAACCTACGTACCATGGCACCTAACACCCTAACTAACCATTGATTTAACAGAAGACTAGACAGGACTAAAAACCCTTTGCCATCTTAATTTTTTTCTTTTTCTTTAGTATTCATTTATTCTTGTATTCATGTTTTCTTAATATATTCATGTTTTCATAACAGATTCAGGTACAGGACGAGAGGTGGCAGATCTTCTGCCGTTACTCTAGGTTCAGGGAGCTCCACGACATGAAACCCAAAATGCCTGCAGTAAGTGTACATGCTTATACATCTATTTATGTACTACACATAACCCCAGAGAACAGAAGCACAATAGACAAACAATAGATTCTTCAGTCCTCGGGTGTTCGTCTTTTGTTGAATTTAGTCCTATAGGGTTTGGTTACAGTACAGGAACAAAGGGAAACACAATAGGGGATCCTCGGTCGTTGTGTCAACACGACTACACGCTTGTTTGTGTGTCTGTTACTCTTCATTTAAATGGAATACGACTCTTTCCCAAATTTAATTAATACCAACTAGTACTAAAAGGGCTTTCAGATAGAGACCTCTGCCCTAACCACAAAAACACACCCTAACATTACCAGTAGTCTAGTACAGCGCAAATATTGCCCAACCACAATCACGTTAAAAAACTTTCAAAGTGATTCAGATTCTTGATCTGAATCGAGATCAATCTGAAAATTCTTGTGAATCAATGTCGATGTGAATCATCCTTGACCCACATGTATAAGCTATCTACCCACCAAGTTTTGTTTACTAGTTCGCGCTGGGATAATTGTTTTAACGTCACCGAGCCTAGGCACGGGATCATTTGTAATGAAACTCGATCCAAGGCGGGTTTAGGCCTATGGTACCGAGAAGCACACCCATGCATTCCAGGCCTTGCTCGCTGCTGACAGACATTTCGGCCTTGCTCGTGACGTGTTTATGCGGCATCCGTTTTGAATGTGGAGAAAACTTTGCGTGTATATTCGTCCTCCGGCACAAACTGGTTAAAATCCCTCCAGTAGTTTTTTGTTCCTAATCCTGCTGAGAAACAGACAGACAGACAAATACACAAATGTTTTCATGTTCAGGGGCCATATTTTAGCTTATGCGTAGTACCCTGTCTCTTCAATATGTGTTGTTATTATTACCCATACTTTGAGACCAGACTAGCTGACCACTTTGTTTAAATGATTGTGTCCGAGCCGATGGCGAGGTCTATTACCAGCGGTCATTCCCCAACCCGGTATTTATCACGCAGTAATGGCCGGGTCCTCGCACTGTTATTCCCTGATTAAGTCATGCTGTGCATTATCTTGTAATGACCGCCGCATCATTGAAAGGGAGACAATTTAATTTAAAAATTATTTTCTTTTAGGATAGATTAGGTAGGATACACCGTTTGCAGATATCGAAAAAATTTACTACCGAATTAGTAGGAAATATCTTACTTAATTGATAGTAAATAATGATTGTAGGCATCCAGCTGAAAGATTGCGCTAGATATCCTGTAATTATTCCCAAAAATTGAATTTTATAATGAAAAGTTTGCGATCGCTGGACGGCGATTGTGAACAAACAAAAATAAAAAAAAGAATAACTGCTTGACGCCGGCTAAGAACAAACGCTGTTTTTCAGGCTTTTCTCAGCATCCATGATTGTAAAACTTCGAACAGGTCAGTTGAACGTTATTTACTATAAAATACAACCCCCCAAATCTACCCATTAATGATAATTCCAATAGTCCTGAGATCACAACCAGATGTTGACTTGTTCAAAACCCATCTCAAAACCCACCTTTTCACTCATGTACATGTATATCCCTAGTTTTCTCAGACCCCAGCGCAGTGATAAACATTTTCTAGATACCAGCGCTATACAAGTTTTTATTATTATTATTATTATTATTACCAATGGTGTATCTACATGTAATACCTTTATTACCTACAGTTTCAGGTTTCATTCACAGACATGTTGATTTTGATAAATAAAGGGGAAACGAAATATAATTTTGTGTGCATCGTTCTGTTGTTCTACAACAGAGCTGGCTATTTCAAAGCCTGTTTTCTCAGTCCTGAAATTTGAACTCCAATGAAGTAATCAATATCCAAACATGTCATATCTCCAGAACAGAAAGGGGCTATGGATCTCTATTATGTACCAAATGAAAGCGTACGCTGCAGGCTTTCCATTCATTAACCCAAATTGTCCAACAATAGTTGTTACCATTTAATATCGCCACAAGTTGACTGACAATGGGTATGCAGGCAATAAAGACCTTTTATGAGTGACAACAATAACCATATAATGAATATTTTGTGTGTCTTTCTCTTCTCTCCTGTTTTTCTGTGTGTAGTGTAATCAGTCTGGTTACAATAATGGGGGTTGAAAAAGAAGTAGGCGGCCAATTAAACTGATGATGGGCTGGAATCGGGTTTATTTACTGACTCTGATTATGGTATACAGGGTTGATGGTCTGTTAGCATAGGGCCCGCAGGGCCAATTTCATGAAATTGGTTAGCATGAAAAATTTTCCTTTGCAATTACAGGGTTACAGTGGTGGCTTGGGACATCCCTAATGTGTACTCCAACACTTTTAACATCAACATTTTAAGCGATGTTTGTATGAATTAATAATGGCAGTCGAACTTATAAGGCGTCGCACGTTTGAGAAAAAAAAATGTAAATGTCTAAAAATGCATCTCAGAGTTGCATATTTGAAAATGTTCACAGAGTAGTTGGTTCAAAGTTGAAATCTTAGAATATTTTTTTCTTGGAATATACAGCATTCACAGATGTAATACTTCATAAGCACCATTCTTTAGATTTGAAGAACCGTTGCTGTTTCAAACAATAAAACTGACAAATAGTATACTATAACTTGAACATGCCTGCTCGTCCAACAAGTGATACTTGTCACCATTTGTGACCTGCTCTGCAAAGCAAAATTTTGGGGGAGATGTCATTTTCTGTCATTTTCGTTCAAAAATAACACGATAAAACGCATGGGGTTCACAGACAGATTTTTTTTTAAATTCAGTATATCACTGCTACATCCTTTTTTAACGTATCCATGGGAAAAAATTAGTGGGTTCGAAGCAGGATTTTTTACAATTTATCAATTATTATTGCCGTTTTTAGGGGAGGTATTTGTTAACGTCGTTTGGGTATTTGTGCACAATCTCCACGTGCATCAACGGTACGTCAACGTTTATTTTTTTTCCACTACTTTTTTCATTTTCAATACAATTTTTGTCATTGGATGATAAAAATTAAGGTAAATAACAACCTTTTTTCAACTACAAAAAAAAAAATGTTAAGATTGGATGCCAAAAACACTTTATTTTTCGCATGAGAAAATTGTTCCCCCCCTATTTTGAGAATGGACGGTACCACAGCGTTTAGCAATCACAGCCTCGAAGGGCCCCCCTTTGCCCCCCCCCCCCCCCCCCCCCCCCCTTGGGGTTAACCCGATCATCCCTCTTATACCAGTACATTTTTGAAGTGCGTGTTCGAAATGATGGTTTGATATTTTGTTTACTGCAGGTCAGCCTGATAAACTTTCCTCCTAAGAGACTATTCACCAACTGGTCTGAGAAGTCCATCACCAAGCGCAGGGCCGATCTAGAGGTAAGATTTACTAAATAACTATTTGAATTCTGAATCTAAATTCTGTTGTGTAAACTTTGAACTGCAAACCTATAAATACAGGATGGTTAAACAAAAAGTTAACCAAAGTTGAAGGTGATTGTTCACCCACCTCCTACAATTCTAGAAAATTTGTGTTTTTAGTGTTGATGAGTAGAATGCTTAGAAATTATCCTGAAAAATGTAGGTTTAGCTTCATTGAATCTTAAGATATATGGGTCATTATACAGAATGTATATACAAAACTAACTTGTCCACGAGAGCTTCTTACAACTGTCTTTAACATGCTTATTTACAATGAAGCTGGGATCCACCCACCTTGAAAAATTTACCATTGGTAGTCGCCCCCAATTATAAGAACTGACCAACACTCAGAAAACTATAAAAAAAAGTGTGTAGAGTTCTTTAAATGATACAATATTTGCAATTTATTTATTTATTTCAACACAAAGCTTTGTTGATTTCTTCAACCAACATCAAAATCACACAAAATAATTATTTCCAATTTATACAATACATAAATATATACTGCAGTGAATGCGTGTGGATCCCAGACATATAAACCCATAGACCGCCAGGTCGTAATCAAAACAACATGATAACATTTTGTGATTTGCGCGGCACCCGACTAAAATACCAAATATGGGCAAATTCACCCGTCGGTATAGGGAATTTGTACACACCCGAAGAGTTCGAGTCATGTGGTATGTGGATCTGAAATTCGGTACCCTCTGGAGACCTGAACACAATGTGTATAATGGAGACAAAAGGACGCCGGAGGGTAAATTTATATAGATGAATAGGTCGCCACAGGGAATTTCACGAATTAGATTTTTGGAGTGTACCTCAAATTACTCAAAAACTAGGTTTAGGATGTGGGTTAGGGTTAGTGTTTGGGTTAGGGTATGATATAGGGTATATTGGGTCGAAATTTCAACCCAGGAAATTAATTGTGGTTGAAATAGGAGCATTTTGAAAAAGGTGCCCGACTTTTTAAGCAGTTTGTACACGAGAACAAAGAGATGTCTCCACTAGGATACAAATTTGAGAGTATAGGGTCATTCCATCGGGTTAGGATACAGTGTGTTAATATATTTAGACATTGACTACCATAATAAATGTGTTGCTGTGTTGCATAGTGCTTCTTTAAAAAAACAAATGCAGTGAGTTCTCCATATTATTGTATTATAGTGTTGAAAAAACACAAAAACTGAAAATATGAACATAAAACTCACATGGTGTCGATGCTACATCCGATTGGCCCTTTTTTTCATATTTTTGTTTAAAAATAATTTACATGATTCAAATTGTTCTAAACTATCCCACCCTCAAATACACTAATATACCTGAATCAAATGTAATGGTACTTTTAAATATATCAATGTCACACAACGTATCCCAACGTATTCCAACGTATGTCCACTGCTGCAGTCCCACCCAGTAGCTCTGGGGAGCTATTTCACCTACATGTACACTAAAAAGTCTTACTCACTAAAAATTGATTACAGTCAAAACTCTTTGTGCTGTTTATGCTAAGCAAAAACCAGTTGAACACTGTCACAAACAATATACATTACTTTTTGTTGTGCTTAGCAGCTCCTAAGCTTCTAAATTGGCCCCTGGTCAGAAGTTCTCTGAACCCCAAAAGCTATGTAATTAAATCCAAATTACAGCAAGTAAATAAGTTATAATATATAATACATAATACAGATTTCTTCTTAGCCCAACTCTGCATTAAATACAGTTTAACTTCTGACTAGCGCCCTCGAACAAAGATACTAACAATTTGGGATACCGCCAACAGATAGCTCAGTTGGTAGAGCGCCAGTCCGGTATCCCGGAGGTTGCAGGTTTGTGTCCGCATTGCTAATTTCTTTGTTCACTTGGGAAATGTATGCAAATTTACCTAGTCAGCTTCCCTTGTGGTTTCTTTGTGTATTATTATAAGATACAAAGTCCCAGGTTGTTTGTTTTTGTATCTGCTCATCAATGTCTGTCAGCTGAATGTATTGAATAAATACATTCAATCATATTTGAATATTTTTTGTTATGACATTTTAGTAATGTTCATGTTATTCATCGCGTTTCTAAGCTTTGCGACGGTAGTCAATTAAGACTCATTTGAGAACTCCAATAATGTGTTGACATTCATATTCAGAATGGTTACCACCACATTTTACGCAAAGAAAAGATACACAACGACTGAGTACATTTTCTATTTTATACATTTTTCATTATCTACTTTAAAGGAAATTTTAAGTAATATCTGTGATAAAGCCAAAACACAATAACAATCATGAATGACCTGTGTATGTCCCTTCTGAGCATCCAACTCCCATATGAATTGATTTCCTTCTTCTTTGATAATTGGTATCGATCAAAGTAAAATGTTACCAGTTACAACGGTATGTTAAAATAAGGAACAACTTTAGTCAGTGACAACATGAAAATACCATGCCATGCAGGGTTTGGCGTAGTTCCCTGTTCCTCCAGTAATAGATGAAGCCATTCAGCCAGCAGTTGGTGAAGAAGCCAATTTGTGCCATGACCACCCAGTTAATTGGAATTGGCTTGATGGCATATAACAGCATGGTAATGAAGGAAGGTGTCCAACAGATGAACACTGTACCAGTTATCAGGAACACAGTCGTGGCAGACTTGGTGCTGACTGGCCGCGGAGCGTTTTGTCCGTCCGGACAGTTCCTAACTGGATTTTGAGCAGCGATGCGCCGGGCTTGACGTCGGGCCACTTTGAGAATGCGAATGTAAACTATCAGGATGATTGTGATAAAAATGGGAACTAAGCAGTTTAAGGCAAAGAAGCAAATCTTACAAGGAAACCTGCACACACCAGCGTCATCTACATGACCTTTTGTCAGGATCCCAAACCAGATGATATACACTGTGAGTGTTGCCGCCCACACAGAACCAATCATGACTTTTGCCACCCTCGACGTCATCAAACTTGTGTAACGCAGTGGATATATGATGGCGATATACCGATCAACCGTTAAAAGGATGAGGGACAAGCAACTGAGAGTATAAAACGTTGGGCTCACGATCCCTAACACTATACAAAGAAAACCTCCCAACACCCATTTGAAATGATTTATCAACTCTAGCAACAATGGACATGCGACAAATATCCCAGTGCAGAGATCAGAAACAGCGAGCGAAGCCATAAACAACTTGGTCGTCTCTTGCATGTCAGTGGCACGGTGTAGAACAAGAAGGCATAGCGGGTTGAGAACCACTATCAGAAGGATTGTCAGACCCAGGAGAATGCTGCCGATGATAAGGAGTGGCTCTGTAGAACCCACTGTTGATTTCTCAGTGGTCCATTCAACTGCCTCATTCACTGTAGAGTTCATGCTTCATCGGCTACCTTTTGATCAGCTGGACTGTATATCTGACAATGGAGCAAAGGAGAGGTATGAGTCTTATCCATGTACACCAGAAAAATCATCAATGTACGTAGTTGGGCAGTGTTTCTTATGGTGTTCTTGTTTTTTTCGTGATTGCCGTCAGGGAACAATTACGGGATATATAGCGTGATCATTTTGCAGGATGCCTACAATCATTATTTACTTTAAAATAAGTAAGATATTTCTTAATATTTCTGTAGTAAAGATTTTTAATATGTGACCTGCTCCCACAAAACCAGACGTAAGTTGTTTTTTTGAAAAGTGAGATATTGTTATTTCCATTTTAATACACATCTTCAGCTTTCATTTGGCACTAAAACCACCTTTATACCATACACACCTTTTTGTGAGGATTTTAAGATGATGTATTTGGGAGATAAATTACCACTTTTAGGACAAAGTTTGCATCAATAAATGCATGATTTTGGTACTTTCTCATCAATAAAGTTGATTTCGTTTAATTGAGGGTTAAAGTTAAGTATACATACTGTATTAAAGAATCAAAAAATAATGAAAAACAAAAATCGATGTCCGCCAGATTTTTTCACCCCAATTCAACTTTGACGAGCTGTATCTCGAAATAGCCTCCGCGACTTATGTCGGGTTTCGTAGGAGCAGGCCACAAATCTGCAAATGGTGTATCCTACGTTTAAGATGAAACAAAGCAATTTGTAGACGTTGGGGAATTGTAAGGTCAGAGAATCAGTTGTACCCCTTCATGTGTAATTAATTGCCAAAAAATGTGGAATTACTAAATTAAAAAAATTTGAGTACGTGTTCTGGCAAAATGAAACGGAACTGGGCACAGGGCATAGTGGCAGAAACTGCAAAGTAATGAAAAATGAGAGATTTTTTTAATGTTCAGATTTATTGATATTTTTTATCTTTGGTATGCCCACTAAGTAAATTTTGTTAGAAATATTATGAAAGTAGTAGAATAAAAGTGATTTTAAGGAAAAATAATTGGCATTTTTCTATATGATATGTACAAAATCAAAGATTTATAGGACTTTTTCTAAATATTTTACTTTTGCGACATGTTGATAAATGTGACATTTACACAGCAATAACTTGTTGAAGCACAACAAACAGCATTGTAAGTAGAATTGTATCCTCTTTTATAATACCCAAGAACCCTCATTTCAACCTCTGCCCAGTTCCGTCTCATTTTGCCAGAACCCCTCACAAATTAGGAGCAGTAGTCAGGTTCCAGCACTGGTTGACCGACCAGCTGTTAGAAATCGATACAAAAATTCCATTAACTTGAAAATGTTAGCAAACCAGCTAGGAGCCATTATTTTGACAGGATGCTTCAGACAGCCATACCCTAAACACTAACAGTTCAGTAAAGTAATTGTGATAATTTTTGCCATTTTTTTTTTTTATGTTTGCAAATGTTGTGTATTCTATTTTTAAGTACATTATTTCAAGTTGTACATTACGAGCATCCTGTTCTTCCTGTACTAATGACATTTATACTACCATTTTTTCACAAATTAGTGATTTTCCCGTTTTTTTAAATTAGCTCCTACCCAGTCTTGAAAAATTGCGAGAAACTGCTTTAAATATGAAGCATTCAGTCATATTACCATGTTTACTAAAACATATAAAACACAAGACAAATGCTAATAGTCTAGCGCAAAGTAAAAATATATCCTTACCTTGTTGCCTCCTCGCCTCCTCTAATCCTCCTCGCCTCCTCTAATCCTCGCCGCCTCTATTCCTCGCCGCCTCCTTCCACTTTGTCTCCTGAGAAACTCCTGTCAATTTCTTGTCAATTTTGCATATCTAACAACTCAGTAATTCTCTTACAAACCCAATTAAATAGCAGTATGATGTATGATGATTAACTACAAGCTTTGGCAGTCATGTTAGTCAGTTAATGATTAGAGTGGGGGGGGGGGGGGGGGGGGTCATTCATCAATCAATCAATTTTTAAGGGAAGTTTGCCTGTTCTGAATATGCAACCATGCATTATAAGATCCATTTTGTTGTTGTATGTAATTGTCATTGAAACTTCACTGATCAAGGCTTTTCATGTCCGTCATGAAGTGTGCACATTATACTCCCTACTGCCTCTGCGGGGTGCTGTACCTAATTCGCCAAAATCCAACAGTCGATTTTCTTTTTATACATGGGCTAATGGAACCACCACAAGTGTTGGTTAAGTACAAAAGCCTTATTAACTTATATGACAACAAATGGATCAAGGCACAATTCATCAATTTCACCGGCACTGCACGCCTCTAAAGCCGTGTTCGCACTGGATAAACATTTGGGGTAACTTTACCATGACGCCGGGTAACATTCCGATAGGTTAATCTTCCCACCGCCGTACTTGCATTTAATTGACGCGGGTAAAATTGCCGAGACCATGGGTAAACTAACCGAGCTGGCTCCAAAACAATAAAGAGGGCGCCCTGCATGACCTATGACCGCGACTTGACGACCGGATCTTCTGTTCCCGACGCTAGCTCTCAACATTATTTTCTTACATAATGGATGATGGAAGATTTAACCGAGACGTCGCGTCCGGACTGGATTTTCTGGCTCGGTTAAACTGACCTGGTCAATCTTCCTGGGCACCTTTGGCTTGGTTAAACTACCCACGCGGCGTGGGTAAGTTACCTATGACTTGACTTCGCACTGGACTTGAAATGGGTAAGTTACCCATTGGCTCGGTTAGTTTGCCCAAATTAAGTCCAGTGCGAACAGGGCTTTAGTCTTGCCCGCAAGAACCTTGCCTAAGTGTTATTGCGGCGCCCGCTCACGTGCGCGCAGATTTGTTAATGTCTTGTCTCTTTTTCAAATACTGGCTTCGTGTGCATTCTGGTCTCACGTATGCGCAGTTTACAAAATGCAGCTGGATCCATTTTCGCACTAAAGCCGGCGTTTGACAAACGTAAATGATTTTGGACCCTAATAAGGGTCTTGCATTAGTTGGCAAGCAATTATTAACTTTAACCTCAGTTTTCGACGATTCTCCCTCGCTTTTCCGAGGGATCCAATCAGCGACCGAGTTTGAGCCTCATTATGAATTAATCATTATACACAAATACAAATTATATGACTGTGTGTGTGCTCTTGCACCACATAACGATCGAGGGTCGAGACACAAAAGAGCACAAAGGGAACAAAAGCCCCTCGGTCGACGGTATGAATGTCAACATTTGGTTCTCGATCGTCGGGGAAAGTGCTAGGCAATGGGGTTTGGGTATAACATAGGAATAAAGGAAAACACAATATCGATCCTCGATCGTTATGTGGTTCACGACTGGGTGTACGTGTACACAAGACAGTGGTGCGAAATACGGTACCCTCTGGAGACGTGAACACAATGGGGACAATGGGAGTGAAAAGGTCTCCAAAGGGTAATTTCTATAGATGAATAGGTCTCCACTAGGAATTTCACGAATTCGATTTTTGGATTTTACTTAAATTACTTAAAAACTAGGGTTAGGATGTGGGTTAGGGTTAGGGTATAAAATAGGGTATATTGGGTTGAAATTTCAAGAGAACAAAGCCATGTCTCCACAGTGATACAAAAATGCGAGTTAATGTACATGTTCATTTAATGTACATGTACATGTTTGTGATGGTGACTGTATGGTACGTATGCATTGCGCGAAATGTGCAAACTTTTAATAGCATTGTGTGGCCGATCTTCCGAGGCATGGCAGTGCAAGCTAGCTATAGCCAACCAGTGCGGCCGCACCGTACCGGTCTGGTCTAGTCCCGCTGCAGCATCGTTATGTTATGATGCCCACCCGCGGTGACGGTTTGTTTATTCCAGTGTATTGAACGTACGTCAGTATTAGCCTCAAATCGTGCGTCATTTTGGCAAACAGTTAATTACCTGCAAAAACTAGCTTTCCCTGAAATAAAAGGGGAAATTTATGGTGGCCCTGGAGGGACATAAAAGTCTTGAATTTTTTCGCGACTAGTCGGAAAACTATTCGCGACTAGACGTGAAATTATTCGCGACTGGTTGCGAATATGTTTGCGACTTGTCTCAAATATTTTTGCGACTAGGTGTGAATAGTTTTTCGCGACTAGTCGCAAATTATTCGCGACTAGTTGTGAATTCATTCGCGACTGGTCGCGAATATTTTTGCTACTAGTCGTAAAAAAATTAGCGACCAGTCGCGAATGAATTTACGACTAGTTGTGAAATTATTCCCGACTAGTCGTGAATTTATTCTCGACCGGTCTCAAATATTTTTGCGACTAGTAGCAAATTTATTCGCGACAGTCGTGAATATTTTCGCGACTAGTCGTGAATTTGTTTCGCGACTAGTCGTGAAAATATAGACGACTAGTCGTGAATTATTCACGTAATATATTCACGACCAGTCTCATAAACAATTCACGAAACGCTAAGATTTCACGATTTTACAAAACGCTAAGATGCTTCTTAGGAGGAGTAACTCGTCCCAACTTGCGACTCGTCCTAGGATCGATTTCACCAAAGTTAAGACGCGTTCAACACGTCCTAACTTCCATAGCAACGCGTCTGAACTTAGGATCGGTCCGGGGGTCGTCTTATCTCATTAATAATACCGTACGTACGTTAATCTGTACGTTGTCTGAAAACCATTGCATTATCTTCTCGTTAAAGACAAATGTCGGCCTAGAGTTTTAGTTTCGAAGAAGAAACAGACTTAATTTATATTTTGCTATGTGTGTATAGGCCTATAGTTTTAAAAACAATTTTTTATACGCCAACTAGTCGACTCTGTCGTATATAGAACAGGCAGAACTATCGTACTTGATTGTAATGCGCAGATAAGCAAAAGTTTGTGTTCTCGCACGTGTTCTCGCACGCGCGCACGCTAGGAGTTGGTTCGCGGTTTCTTTTCAACGACTGTTTCCTCTAGCGGTAAAAACAGCCGTCAAATTGATAGTTGCGATGCGTCTTTCGTAAGATGGGTTTTAGTGAAATCGATCCTAGGACACATCTTAGCCAAGATCGATCTTTGATCTATGACTCGTCCTAAGTCCTAAGATGAGTCGTAAGTTAAGACCAGTTTCGTGAAATCGGCCCCTGGCTAGGGCTAGTATCATGACTGCTGGAGAAAACTTTTGACCATTGGTAGCAAAGGTAAGTTGACCTCACGCATGGGAGGGGGGTCTGTATTGTTTGCTATGCAGATTTCTTAAACCATAGCAAAATGGATTCCATCTGGAAGGCCTCAATTAAAGGCAAGATTTTAAGAAAGACTGTGCACAAAAGAGGCAGAAAAATAGCAGAATATGGACAGGATATGTCCAGCAGAAATATGGCTTTATGTTGTCATGCCTGGCTCAAAATCAAATTCACGCACAAGGATGCCTGTGCACAGGTTGACTTACATTGTTTATTCTGGAGTCCTTGATCTTCCCCGGGGGTATGATGTCAGTCACCTGTGCCACAACTCCTTGTGAGTGAATTTTGATCACCTGTCACTTGAGCCACACTCAATGAACACTGCAAGATCTCGTTGTAAGAGATGCCGTTTGTGTTCGGGCCATGGCCCATACAAGGATTGTCTTCTTTAACATTTAATTAGAAAAAAAAAATTTGCTCACCATTAAGTTTGATAACTGAAATTGCTCACCATTTTTTGATGCTACACTTGTTGCTTTTATAATTCATTTTGGATTGAAACGTATGCTGTAATTGTGCTCACTCTGAATTCTTTGCCAATCCACATCTGGAGGGATTGATACACTTTGCCCTTCGTATTTTGTGCTCTTAGCCCGTTGGGAATTATATTTTTCTTTTCTGTCCATTTGAGTCAGACTTTTGGCAGCTGGAGATCCTGGCAAAACAGGACAACCTGCAGCTTCACACTTGAGGATGATTGAGTTGGCATGGCAATTGTTGACAAGGTGAACTGCGCTGTGGTCTCTTGAGAGAGCATTTCTGGAAAAGGTTAGTGTTCCTTTTGGATTAGTACTGGAAAAAGCATGGTTCATGGACTCTGCTTGTGTAGTTGTCCCATATCTGGGTTTTTTGACTTGCCTCGTGACCAATTCTCTTCTGAATCATAGTAAAAGCAGTTACTTGTCAGACTCGAAGCAGTTTCTTGACAGACTCTAGCATTTTCAGTTTTCCCCTAACATACATTAAACAGGAAGGTAGGGAAATCTGTAATTGCCATTGCAAACCAAGGACCGCTTTTTACAAAGGTTGTGGTGACCTTGGTAACATTCTGGAATGGTTGAGGCAGCCTGTTCAGCCATGTCATACATTTGGGCAAAGTTTCCTCCACATTTCTTGAGGGTTGCCCCTGCTTCTGCTTGTACCCTGTGACTTACATCGTCACCTAACCGGTCTTGTACCTTTCTTTTCTTTTTTAGTTCTACCAGGCATCTAGTCACCACTGAATTTGGCCCGACTGATGGCTGAACTGAGTGATCGATTTAAGTGAGGTGGGTCAAGAAAGTGTTCTAGCTCGATACCTGCTTTAATTCTCATCTGAGACATAAAACCTTTTGCCCGTCCGCATCGCTTGTTACTCTTTCTGCCAACAACTCTACGAGTTTCTTGGCACATTGATTTCCCCCTTCTCTTTCATCCCCCATGTTGTAATTTGCTGGGCGTGTAGCACTACAAGAATCTGTGTGCTCGGAACACTTGTTACTGCTGTGTTTGCCTGACATTTGATTTGCACATTTACAGAGTTTATTCTCGTGGTGGTACATTACTACCATTTATTTGGTGGTTACATTCTCATATACTACGTCCCTAGTTTGGGTTGCCCGCACAAAATGGTGGGTTTTTTTTCGACAGTTTCTCAAAGGGTTATTGTATTGTCTATCTAATTCGACAGCAATCGTTGTTTTTTCTGTCATGGCCCTGTAATTCTTGAATACCTTTGACCAATTTTCTCTTATCAGTCATACTTCTAACATTTTCATTGATAATAATGTCCCCACATTTGCTTGCTGTTTTCTGCAGCCCACTGATTGAAGGAACAGTTGTACCCAATGCTGTCAAAAGTCGTCTTGCTCCTGTGGCTGCAATACCCGTGTTGAAGAGACCAACTTGGAAGGCAATGTTTGGAGTTGCAGTGCGTCGGCCTCTGCTGACCCGAGGTATCTCTGAGTACAGAGATGAGCGAGCTAGGTTCTTTCTACAACCAACCAGGTGCCAGAACTAATAAAACTCAGTTAAAGATCCAGTAATGTCAAACCCGGCACGATGGGATAGGTAGTTCAAAGACACAGAGAGCACACAGAGGGGAAACAGTAGGAACTCAAAATGCACGTGATAGACGAACAGTTCTATGGTTATAATTATTAACTGAGTTCAGGTTAGAATAAGTATTAAAGATGCCGGCGTGTACAATTTCTTACCAGTCTATTTCAGTAAATTTCAACAAGGAGACCAGAACTAAAATGTCTAAAAAGCGAGACTCGTCAGGTGCAGTTCGCTCAGACCATGGGTAGGTTTCGTCTCGAGACTGCACGACCTACCCCATAAGAACTTTTACGTGGTGTTGGAGAGAAAGAGAGAGAAAACCAAGTGTAAACATAAAATTACCTTGCAGTCGGTCAAACTACGTTATAGCGCTAGTATACAGAGAAAGGAGTATAACATAGATGGCAGCTGAGGGCAAAGTGTGAACGTGACGCAGGAATTCAAATCATCATTCTAGCCATGTGCGCTCCACACGCACGTGTCTTTGAACTACCTATCCCCTCGTGCTGGGTTTGACATTACTGGATCTTTAACTGCGTTTTATTAGTTCTGGCACCTGGTTGGTTGTAGAAAGAACCTAGCTCGCTCATCTCTGGGAAAGGCCAGTTGCAATTGTTCATTTATGGGTCTGATATAGGAAGATGAAACATCAGCCTTTTCTCTTATCAACTGACATGTCAGACTATTGCCTTTAAAAAAAAAAGATTTGTTTCCTCTTAAACATGCCCTTTCTGTAGTGAACCATGGTGGACCTTTTAGTTGACCTTTTAATTATGGTTATTAAATTTCAACAAGGAGACCAGAACTAAAATGTCTAAAAAGCGAGACTCGTCAGGTGCAGTTCGCTCAGACCATGGGTAGGTTTCATCTCGAGACTGCACCACCTACCCCATAAGAACTTTTACGTGGTGTTATAGCGCTAGTATACAGAGAAAGGCGTATAGTATCGATGGCAGCTGAGGGTGAACGTGACGCAGGAATACAAATCATCATTCTAGCCATGTGTGCTCCACACGCGCGCGTCTTTGAACTACCGTAATTTCCTGCGGTAAAGACGCGGCTTATCTGACTTTCTAGACCACAAAAACATCACTGCGCCTTATCTTTCGGTGCGCCGTATATGATATCGCTCGAGTTCAAAGTGACGGTCTTTGTGTGAAGAATTCTTTCAACGCAACAATCTTACTCAATAATGCGGTCAACCAATTAGCTCAACTCTCCGGACATTGTGACCGTGTTTCCATTCCAACAATGCCGCGATGTGTTGATCCCCCCCGCGCCCCCATGACCGTGCTTTCAGTTTCATTCCAACAATATGTTTGGGCGATACCACCTTATAATCGTAAATCGCAAACAGTTCTTACGATATTGTGTCGATGCATTTCCTAAAAATAGGAAATGGTCCAAAATCGCCCCCGTAATATTTGCCGCACGACTACGAGCGGCCGCTCTCTCTAGCTCTGATCCTAGTAGCGCCACTGCTAAGCGGCCGCGCCGGCGCGGCATGCAGACCGGAGATCCAGAGCGCGCGGTAAGTATAATTTGATATAAATTGTTGTCACAATTACATGCGCACGCTATTTCACGCAACGACCCACAGACATAATGTACATGTACATGTACATGTACATGTACAGGTACATACTAGATTTAGCACTCGGCAGCGCGCGTTGCATGACGCGTACAACAGCGATAAAAAGCTGGCCTGTACAATACTATGTGGCCGTTTTCTAAACGTTTTTTTCGTCTACGTTCCGGCTTCATGCAATTCACCATCCGAACTACACAGCGCGGAGCATTCACAACGACTGGAAAAAAGACTAGGGGGTGTCGCAATTGAGCAATTAGGGATACCCCTCTCTGGGCACGCACGCGATCGCTGCATGTGCTATGTACATGTATGCATGCAGTTTATACTGCAGTGCAGTGATACATGTATCGGCAAAGTAAACCTCGTGCGATATTGTGACTGTACTGGTTTGAAGTTTTCATACATTGTTTGCGTGCCAGATAAACTCAAGTACTCAGCAAATTCTTGCTTGGAATAGTGGGATCGTTCTAAGGCAACAAAATGACCCCTTTGTGGCGATGTACCTACACCGGGTGGTGCCTGGTGTTCTTCTGGGTGCGTTCAAGCATGCGCCTTATTCGGCGGTGCGCTTTATCTGTTGGCGTTTGATTTTTTGGGGGGTGATTTTAGGGACCTGCGCCTTAACCGCCGAGCGCCTTGTCCGCAGGGAATTACGGTACCTATCCCCTTGTGCCGGGTTTGACATTACTGGGTTATGAAGAGTTTTGTTTATTCCATGTCACTATGAACATCTAACAAAAGAATAATGGTGCACTAACAATGAACATCCATTGTTACCCACGAGTGTGCCGCATACGTTGTCACACTATTTATTAGACTTGCGATCCTTCAAGTACATCGATAAGGACAGCTTCTTGATCTTATACAAAATATACATCAGACCGCATTTGGAATATTGGAAGTTGCATTTAAAAGGCCCTTAACCAGTTCGCGCCGGGATTATTTTAACATTGCCGAGCCGACGGGCGGGATTATTTTTAACGAAACTCGATCCGAAGCGTGTTCAGGCCTATAGTGCTGGGTAGCACACCCACGCATTTCCGGCCTTGCGCGCTGCTGACATACATTTCCGAACTTGAACTTGGCGTATATATTCGTCATCCGTTTTGAATTTGGGGAAATTTTTGCGTTTATATTCGTCATCCGGCGCGAACTGGTTAAACATTCTAACATTGCTGAAAATCAATCGCGGGAGATATAATCCAATAATTTGTTTACATTTTCATTTTGTGTACAATTAAATTTAAATGATTTTTGACAAATGAAATCATAAATGAAATGAACAATGAAAACAATTGCAAAAAAGCCATATGTCCCTTCTTTAAACAGACATATTTCAATTGTTTTTTCTTTTTCAGACTTTTCTCCATATGGTTTGTACACGTTTTTTGTTCGGACAATACACTTTGGTAAATCCGATCGACTTCAGACTTGGCCTACTCTTAGACCACCACTCACAGATGGTCCTAGAAGAAATTCGTCACGATTACGTCATTCGTGGTCATGTGAACGGTGTAATTTTCCCCCATAAGATTTGTACTGACACGTTTTTCTTCAGATTATTGAATTTGACATTTCTGTAAATCCGATCGACTTGAGACTTACCACACACCTTGACCACCATCCCCAGGAGAGCCAAGTGAAAAATCGTCATGTTGACGTCATTGTGGGTCATGTGACATCACATTAAAAGTGCAGTTTTAAAGACCCTCTATCTCTTGAAGTACAGGTCCGATTGGGGTCAAACTTGGTTTGCAAGAACTCCAGGATATGTAATCGGCGAAAATTAAGATGACATCATCTCGGGTCATGTGACGTCACATTAAAGGGGCAGTTTTTCCAAAAGGATTTTTACAATCTCTCTCCAACACCACGTAAAAAGTTCTTATGGGGTAGGACATAACCTCCTTGGTAGAGGTAATAATAATAAAGCAGTGTCCAAATTGTTGGGTTTGGCTGTGACTTTGGCCATTGCTATGCTGTTGCTATCGGTGGTCATTGTCCACCCTTAGCAATATAGCACTAGTCACAGCTAAAGCCAACAATTTGAAAATGGCCTAATATTTTTGGGAGCCACTTTTTATCAGCACAGTCGGCGTCGTGCAGTTGTAGACTGAAGAAAATACACCCCTAAAAATGCACAACTGACAAATGTGACCAGCTCCACAGCAAAGGGTATTAATAAATACCAAGAAAAGTTGATGGCTTCTGATATTGGTGGAGACTCGATCACTTGGAGGGCATTATTTATCACGTGGAGGGCGGTATTTATCACGCAGTAATGACCGGGTCCTCGCACTGATATTATTCCTTAATTAATAAATACCTAGGAGAGTTGATGGCTTCTGATTGGTCGAGACTCGATCACGTGGAGTGGATTATCAGGTAGTAATATCATGGGCTTTCAAGAAGAAGCGAATAAATGTTCCCTGAACCAGCATTGATCAAGCATCATGTAAGCCAATGATTGGCCGAATGCAACAGTTCTACGGTAACTTGTAACAAGGACGCGTCAAATCTTGATTCTGCGCGCTATAAATGTACGCGTAGAACGTTTGTATCTATACGCTCAGCATTTTTCAAAATGCGCGTGTCGTCTGTTAACGCTAACGCGTTGCTATGCACGGTGGGCATCATATCAGTGGTCAGCTAGTCTGGTCTCAAAGTATGGGTTATAATAACAACACATATTGAAGAGACATGGTACCATGCATAAGCTAAAACATGGCCCCTAAACATGAACACAAAACGCTGGAAATATCGCCGAAAGGAAAGTCGCGTAATTTTGAGCATTTTGACCATTTGTCTCGTTAAAAAGGTATTTATTAAATGGACCTCGCCTTTGGCTCGATCCATTACCAGCGGTCATCCCCAACTCGGTCATTATCACGTAAACCGGGTCTTCGCACTGTTATTCCTTAATTAAGTCGCGCTGTGCATTATTATGTAATGACTGTGGCATTGAAAGGGAGAGCATTTCATTAAAAAATTATATTCTTTTTTTGTCATGAATGACATCTTTAAAGGTAGGATACACCATTTGCAGATGTTGAAACAATTTACTACCTAATTATTAGGAAATATCTTACTTTATTGATAGTAAATAATGATTGTACATGTAGGCATCCGGCTAAAGGATTGCACTAGATATGCTGTAATTATTCCCAAACAAATGAATTTTATAATGAAAAATTCGCGATCGCTGGACGGCGATTGTCAACAAACAAAAATAACAAAAAGAATAACCGCTCGACGCCGGTTAAAAACCAAACACTGTTTTTCAGGCTTTTCTCAGCATCCATGATTGTAAAACTTCATTCCCAGAAATGTTGATTTTGATAAATAAAGGGGAAACGAAATATAATTTTGTGTGCATCTTTCTGTTGTTCTACAACAGAGCCGGCTATTTCAAAGCATGTTTTCTCAGTCCTGTAATTTGAACTTCAATGAAGTAATCAATATCCAAACATGTCATATCTCCAGAACAGAAAGGGGCTATGGATCTCTATTATATACCAAATGAAATCATACGCTGCAGGCTTTTTATTAATGTTTATATTAACCCAATTTGTCCAACAATAGTTGCTACCATTTAATATCCCACAAGTTGACTGACAATGGGTATGCAGTCAATAAAGACCTTTTGTGAGTGACAACAATAACCATATAATGAACATTTTGTGTATCTTTCTCTTCTCTCCTGCTTTGCTGTTTTGTATCAGTCTGGTGACATTTATGGGGGTTGAAAAAGAAGTAGGCGGCCAATTAAACAGATGATGGGGTGGAATCAGGTTTATTTACTGACTCTATGGTATACAGGGTTGATGGTTTGTGAGCATAGGCTTGGGGCCAATTTCATGGAGCTGCTAAGCACACACAAATTGGTTAGCATGAAAATTCTTCCTTTGCAATTACAGGGTTACAGGGGTGGCTTGGGACATCCCTTAATGTGTACTCCAACACTTTTAACATCAACATTTTGAGCGATGTTTGTATGAATTAATAATGGCAGTGGGACTTACAAGGTGTCGCACTTTTGAACAGAAATAAAAGTAAATTTAATTGTCGGACACTTTAATTGCTGACACTTTTTTTAAAAAAGAAATACAAAAATTTCAAAAAATGCATTTCAGAATTGCATTTTTGAAAATTTCCACAGAGTAGTTGGTTCAAAGTTGAAATCTTAGAATATTTTTTTCTTGGAATATACAGCATTCACAGAGGTAATACTTCATAAGCACCATTCTTTAGATTTGAAGAACCGATGATGTTTCAAACAATACAATAACTTGAACATGCCCGCTCGCCCAACAAGTGATACTTGTCAGCATTTGTGACCTGCTCTGCAAAAATAAGTCTGATGTGTAAACAAACAAAATTGTACAGTTGGTCAGAAAAAGCAGGAAATTAGCTTTCATTTGATGCAAGACACAATATGAAGTGTAATGCCTTCGTCTTTTACGATTTATTGAAATGTGCACTTTATCAGTTTTATTTTAAGTCTTTGCGAAGAAACGGGGATTTAACATTTCAATTCTTCATTGCACTATCTGGTAGAAGGATAACAAAAACTTATATTTAATCTACTTTGTGAATCAAAATAACATTTTGTATCGATCACGTCAGAACAAAATAGGTAATTAGTGGTCAGTCGGGGGAGGGGGGGGGGAGAGACTAGGGGTTAACCCAGGGCGGGCGGAGGGGGGCCCAACAAAGTGCGCCTACAACGTTGAAATGTATCTCATTCATTCTTCCACGCTCACGAGCCGCATATCGCATACAGTAAAATACGTATAGATCGCTATAGATCACCATTGAAACACGTACAAATTTGCACCCGATGAGCTCTGTGCATCGCTCCCGATTTCAGTGATTTCCGCTAAGTCCGCAAAGCGGATCCATTGAAAAAAATTACTGGGTTCGAAGCAGGATTTTTTACAATTTATCAATTATTATTGCCCTTTTTAGGGGAGGTATTTGTTAACGTTGTTTGGGTATTTGTGCACAATCTCCACGTGCATCAACGGTACGTCAACGTTTATTTTTTTCGACTGCTTTTTTCATTTTCAATAAAAAAATTGTCATTGGATGATAAAAATTAAGGTAAATAACAACCTTTTTTCAACTACAAAAGACAAGATGTTAAGATTGGATGCCAAAAACTCTATATTTTTCGCGTAAGAAAATTGTCCCCCCCCCCCCCCCCCCCCCCCCCCCGGGTTTAACCCGATCATCCCTCTTATACCGGTACATTTTTTAAGTGCTTTTTTGAAATGATGGGTTGATATTTTGTTTACTGCAGGTCAGCCTGATAAGCTTTTCTTTTAAGAGACTATTCACCAACTGGTCTAAGAAGGCCATCACCAAGCGCAGGGCCGATCTAGAGGTAAGATTTACTAAATAACTATTTGAATTCTGAATTTAAATTCTGTTGTATAAACTTTGAACTACAAACGTATAAATACAGGATGGTTAAACAAAAAGGTTAACCAAAGTTTAAGGTGATTGTTCACCCTCCTCCTACAATTCTAGAAAATTTGTGTTTATAGAGTTGATGAGTGGAATGCTTAGAAATAATCCTGAAAAATGTAGGTTTAGCTTCATTGATTCTTATTTTTTTTATATGGGTCATGATACAGAATGTATATACAAAACTAACTTGACCACGAGAGCTTCTTACAACTGTCTTTAACATGCTTATTTACAATGAAGCTGCGATCCACCCACCTTGACAAATTTACCATTGGTAGTCGCCCCCAATTATAAGAACTGACCAACTCTCAGAAAACTATAACAAAAAGTGTGCAGTTCTTTATATGATACAATATTTGCAATTTATTTATTTATTTCAACACAGAGCTTTGTTTATTTCCTCAACCAACATCAAAATTACACAAAATAATTCCAGACATATAAACCCATAGACCGCCAGGTCCTATTTAAAACTTCATGATAATATTTGCGTGGCACCCGACAAAAATACCAACTATGGGCAAATTCACCCCTTGGTATAGGGAATTTGTACACACCCAAAGAATTCCAAATAATTATATGAAAGCATTTATCGATTTGAAAGAAAATTACACAATGTTATATCATAGGACGTGTAAATTTAAGCATATTCAGTGTCAATCTTGATACTTTCAAATGAAGACTTTTAGGCCCATTTTGGTGTTAAGCGCGTTGCCCAGTATGCGCACAGAACGCAAAAAGCATGCGGTGCGTTGCCCGTCGAACAAAATATACTGTACAGATTTATATGAACGCACATGCAATTTAGGCGTTGTGCAATAGGCGGGTAGAACTCGTGCGGTACCGGTTACGCGCAACCATTTATAGACGCGCCGTTTTGCTAATACTTTTGTGCACAAGACCGGCGTTATATTCGTTTATATGTCTGTGGTTTGGGTGCTTCTTAGCCATCTGGGGTTGTTTCCGGTTTTTGTACCGTTTTGTATGTGGGTCATTCTAGCAGGTTGGGATACAGTGTGTTACTCTATTTGGGCATTGACTACCATAATAAATGTGTTGCTGTGTTACATAGTGCTTCTTTAAAAAATATGTATATAGCGAGTTCTCCATATTATTGTATTAAAGTAAAAAAAAAAAAAAACGTAAAAATGAAAATATGAACATAAAACTGACACGGTATCAATGTTAGGTCCGATTGGCACTTTTTTGTCATATTTTTATAACAATAATTTACATGATTTAAATTGTTCTAAACTATTCCACCCTCAAATACACCAAAATACCTGAATCAAATGTAATGGTACTTTTAAAGATGTCAATGTCACATACATATTCTAACGTATGTCCACTGCTGCATGCAGTCCCATCCAGTAGCTTTGGGGCCTATTACACAGACCTACATGTACACTATAAAGTCTTACTCAGTAAAAATTGATTACAGTTAAAACTCCATGTGCTTTTTATGCTAAGCAAAAACCAGTTGAATACAGTCACAAACAATATACATTACTTTTTGTTGTGCTTAGCAGCTCCTAAGCTTCTAAATTGGCCTCTGGTCAAAAGTTCTCTGAACCCCAAAAGCTCTGTAATTAAATCCAAATTACACTTCTACTACATGTAGGTGGATTGCAGCAAGTAAATAAGTTATAATATATAATACAGTTATAATATTTTCTGTTTTTGTCTTAGCCCAACTCTGGATAAAAAAAGTTAAATACAGTTTTAACTTCTGACTAGCGCCCTCGAACAAAGATAGTAGGGCGCTTTAGTAACGAGACGGTACGCACAAGGAGACGGTAACGCCAGCGAAAAAAACAAACTGCGCATGCGCCAACCTGAAATCTCTCCGTCCCGTTGATTTTCGGAACGGTACTCGGCCAACATAGCGTTCGTTCCCTAAACACGACGTAAGAGAGAGAGAGCTGAAAAAATAATTTGTATCTAGAAATATCTATGCTGACTATGGAGGGTACTACAATGAATGAAGATAACAACAGGGAATCAATTAGTGTTGGCGATGTCTGTTCGGTAGGTAGCTTATTCTATACCTCAATCTATATACAATAAATTGATGGTTTGGCCGTTTAGGCCCACTTTGGGGGCCCTTTTTCATCGTAATGCATGACGTGCCTGCACGCTGTGCACTGTGCACTTTGCGTCCCCGTCGCCTTTAGCACCACAGCGAAAGCGCTTAAATATCACGACGGTAACAAGAGTGCGGGACCCGTCACAGTTGGTTAAACACTCTGTCTCCTGTGCGTACCGTCTCGTTACTAAAGCGCCCTACTGACAATTTGGGAGACCGCCAACATAGGGCAATTTAGCTCAGTTGGTAGAGTGCCGGTCCGGTATTCCGGAGGTTGCAGGTTTGAGTCCTGCATTGCCAATTTCTTTGTTCACTTCGGAAATGTATGCAAATTTACCTAGTGAGTTTCCCTTGTGGTTTATTTGTGTATTATAATATACAAAGTCCCAGTTTGTTTTTGTATCTGCTCACCAAAGTCTTTAATCATATTTGAATTGTTATGACATTTAAGTAATGTTCATGTTATTCATCAAGTTTCTAAGCTTTGCGACGGTAGTCAAGACTCATTTGAGAACTCCAATAATTCAGAATGGAAATACCGGTAGTTACCACCACATTTACTCAAAGAAGAGGTACACAACGACTGAGTACATTTTCTATTTTATACATTTTTCATTATCTACTTTAAAGGAAATTTAAAGTAATATCTGTGATAAAGCCAAAATACAATAACAATCATGAATGACCTGTGTACAATGTCCCTTCTGAGCAGCCAACTCCCATATGAATTGATTTCCTTCTTCTTTAATAATTGGTATCGATTAAAGTAAAATGTTACCAGTTACAACGGTATGTTAAAATAAGGAACAACTTTAGTCAGTGACAACATGTGAATACCATGCCATGCAGGGTTTGGCGTAGTTCCCTGTTCCTCCAGTAATAGATGAAGCCATTCAGCCAGCAGTTGGTGAAGAAGCTAATTTGTGCCATGGCCACCCAGGTAAATGGAATTAGCTTGATGGCATATAACAGCATGGTAATGAAGGTAGGTGTCCAACAGATGAACACTGTGCCAGTTATCAGGAACACAGTCGTGGCAGACTTGGTGCTGACTGGCCGCGGAGCGTTTTGTCCGTCCGGACAGTTCCTAACTGGATTTTGAGCAGCGATGCGTCGTGCTTGACGTCGGGCCACTTTGAGAATGCGAATGTAAACTATCAGGATGATTGTGATAAAAACGGGAACTAAGCAGTTTAAGGCAAAGAAGCAAATCTTACAAGGAAACCTACACACACCAGCGTCATCTACATGACCTTTTGTCAGGATCCCAAACCAGATGATATACACTGTGAGTGTTGCCGCCCACACAGAACCAATCATGACTTTTGCCACCCTCGACGTCATCAAACTTGTGTAACGCAGTGGATATATGATGGCGATATACCGATCAACCGTTAAAAGGATGAGGGACAAGCTACTGAGAGTATAAAACGTTGGGCCCACGATCCCTAACACTATACAAAGAAAACCTCCCAACACCCATTTGAAATGATTTATCAACTCTAGCAACAATGGACATGCGACAAATATCCCAGTGCAGAGATCAGAAACAGCGAGCGAAGCCATAAACCACTTGGTCGTCTCTTGCATGTCAGTGGCACGGTGTAGAACAAGAAGGCATAGCGGGTTGAGAACCACTATCAGAAGGATTGTCAGACCCAGGAGAATGCTGCCGATGATAAGGATTGGCTCTGTAGAACCCACTGTTGATGTCTCAGTGGTCCATTCAACTGCCTCATTCACTGTAGAGTTCATGCTTGCCAAGTTTCATTGGCTACCTTTTCATCAGCTGGACTGTATATCTGACAATGGAGCAAAGGAGAGGTATGAGTCTTATCCATGTACACCAGCAAAAGTCATCACTGTACGTAGTCGGGTAGTGGTTCTTATGTTGTTCTTGTTTTTACCGCGATTGTCGTTCGGAAACAATTACAGCATATATAGCGTGATCATTTTGCAGGATGCCTACAATCATTATTTACTTTAAAATAATTAAGATATTTCTTAATATTAATTTTCTGTAGTAAGATTGTTGATTATCTGCAAATGGTGTATCCTACGTTTAATATGAAACAAAGCAATTTGTAGACGTTGGGGAATTGTAAGGTCAAAGAATTAGTTGTACCCCTTCATAGATATGTGTCATCATTTGCAAAGAAAATGTGGAATTACTGAATATTAAAAATGTGAGGTGTTCTGGCAAAATGAGACGGAACTGGGCACATCAGGGCATAGTGGAGGAAACTGCAAAATAGTGAAAAATGAGAGATTTGTTTAAAGTTTAGATTTATTGATATTTTTTATCTTTGTCATGCCCACTAAGTACATTTTGTTAACAATATTATGAAAGTAGTAGAATAAAAGTGTTTTTAAAGGAAAATAATTGGCATTTTTCTATATGTGACCTGTCACCACAAAATGAGAGTAAAGTCGAAAATATTGAAAATTTAGATATTGGTATTTTCAAATTCTTGAGAAAGAGAGCTTTCCAATGGTACATAACACTTGGAGGTTTAGTGATAAATACCTTTTTACAGCGCTCTAGAAAGTTATGGGTTTCACAAAACGTGTTTGTGAGAAAACTTACTTTAAACATCTAAACAAAACACGCAAAAGATTACAAAACAGGACAGGTAAGGTGCGGTTGAGCATAGCAACGGCTATGTTCTAATAATTATTTCTACTTGAAATTTTCCACACATACAAACTATTGTATAAACAACAAAATATAAACATTTCAAAAACGTGGGATACTTACGAGGACCTGATTTGCATATTTAATTACCGTGTTAATTAGACCACTAATGGACTTTAATCCAAACACTAACTACGCAAACACTTCGCAAAATCGCAGAATTTAGGAGGTTTTTGATCATCTGATCTCACCCCAAAAATAGAAATATGTAGAGGAGGTCTTGGGCTTTTCAAATTACCCAAAATCTCAAAATTGACCACCCCTTCATATTTTGACTTTAGATGGCCATATCTCAGAATCACACAGTGCGACTTTACTCTCATTTTGTGGTGACAGGTCACATATGATATGTACAAAACTCGAAGATTTATAGGCCTTTTTCTCAATATTTTATTTTTGAGACATGTTGATAAATGTGACATTTACACAGAAATAACTTGTTTTTTTAGTTGAAGCACAACAAACAGCATTGTAAGTATAATTTTATCTCTTTTTCTAATACCCAAGACCCCTCATTTCAACCTCTGCCCAGTTCCGTCTCATTTTGCCAGAACCCCTCACAAATTAGGAGCAGTATTTGAAAAAGTCAGGTTCTAAAATGTTTACTAAACATTACTGGTAGGTTGATTCCAAATTTGGACACTGCCTTAAAACCATTAACATTTTCCTGAAACACACCGACATTTTCTATTTTTTTATTTTATCATAAAATTAAAGGTAGGATACACCATTGGTAATTGCTTGAATTATCATGAATGAGTAGATTTGGGGGTTGAATTTTATAGTAAATATCGTTTGACTGACCTGCCGAAGTTTTACAGATATGAATGCCGAGAAAAGCACGAAAAAACAGCGTTTTTTTAACCGTCGTCGAGCTGTTATACTTATGTTATCTTTGTTTTTTCGCGATCACCGTCCGGCGATCGCAAATTTTTCTTTAAAAAAAATATATTTTTAGGAATAATTACAGGATATCTAGCGCAATCATTTTGCTGGATGCCTGGAATCAATATTTACTTTTAAATGAATAAGATATTTATTAATAATTCGGTAGTAAATATTTTTGATATCTGCAAATGGTGTATTCTACCTTTATAAAACCAAACATTTTAAGAATTTCCTTAATCCAAAAAAGCTTGTTTTGCATTTTCCTATGGTTTGTGCATAAGGTTATAATGTGGAATTCTCCCCCCCTCCCCCCCCCCCCCCCCCCCCTCCGAAAAAAAAGTGAATTTAGAAGTTGCAAATGTTAAACAAATATTCTAGAAAATACTTGTCCGACACTGCATTGCATCGTTTCACACGAATGTCTCGTATCTTTTCCAGAAAATAGTCCTATTTAACATTGAAACTTGGCGTATACATGTCATTCTTGGGTGTTATTATGTTTCTCTTAGTTTTCCTGATCAAACTGGATTGTTTTTGTAATGTTAATTTCGTTTCCTTTGACATTAAATTCGTTTTTAATATCCCAATATGGCCACTTGAAAATGTTAGCAAACCAGCTAGGAGCCATTATTTTTACAGGATGCTTCAGACAGCCATTCCCTAACACTAACATTTCAGTAAAGTATTTTGTGATAATTTTGGCCATTTATTTTGTTTATGTTTGCAAATGTTGTGTATTCCATTTTTAAGTACATGTATATATTTTAAGTTGTACATTACGAGCATCCTTTTCTTCCTGTACCATTATGCTACCATTTTTTCCCACAAATTTGTGCTTTCCCATTTCCCAAATTGCCAGAAACTGCTTCAAGTATGAAGCATTTAGTCATAGTACCATCTTTACTAAACAATTTTAAACACAAGGCAAATGCTAATAGTCTAGCGCAAAGTAAAAGCATCTCCATACCTTGTTGCCTCCTCTATTCCTCGCCTCCTCTTTCCACCTTGTCTCCTGTGAAACTCCTGTCAATTTCCTGTCAAATTTGCATCTCTAACAACTCAGTAATTATCTGACAAACCCAATTAAACTTCAATAGCAGGAGGCAAGCCCATTTACTTCTGTATGATGATTAACTACAAGCTCTGGCAGTGCAGCTCTGGCATTAATGTCAGTCAGTTGAATAATAATAATACAATAATATTAAAAACTTGTATAGCGCTGGTATCTTGAAAAATCTATTCACTGCGCTGAATGATTAGGGGGGTGGGAGGGGAGTGGGGAGAGGGAGAGGGGGGGGGGGGGGGGGGAGAGGGCAGGAGGGGGCGGTGTCATTTATCAATTCAATCAATATTTAAGGAAAGGTTTGACTGTTCTGATATGCAACTATGCATTATAAGACCCATTATTTTTGTTTTCATGTTGTCATTGAAACTTCACTGATCAAGGCTTTTCATGTCCGTCATGAAGTGTGCACATTATACTCCCTACTGCCTCTGCGGGGTGCTGTACCTAATTCGCCAAAATCCACCAGTTGATTTTCTTTTTATACATGGACTAATGGAACCACCACAAGTGTTGGTTGAATATAGTGGACATATAGTACGCATGCCTTATATGACAACAAATAGATCAAGGCACAATTCATCAATCGCACCGGCACTGCAGGCTTTTTGGACCAGGTCCATCACTATTTATTCACGCTAGGCCTTGAGGACCAAGTCTGCCAGAATCCAACAATTTTTGTTAGGGGGGGGGGGGGGGGGGGTGGATTTGAGGATTTGGGACGGTTAGGGTAAATTGAAGGTTACTCTGCAATTGGTTCATTTCTGATATTCTTTTTACATATTGGATAACAACAGACTGGTAATTCAGACATGTGTTGGACCAAATGACTAGAAAGTTGACAAAAATTAATTTTACACAAATAAACCGTAACTGATGACTATAGGTCAATTTGCATAAATTTTAAAGTCAACAATGAAATTGCGGGACCTGCTATCTCCGGAATACCGATCGGCGCTCTACCAACTGAGCTATCTTGCCCTATGTTGGCGATCTCCCAAATTGTCATCTTTGTTCGAGGGCGCTATAGTCAGAAGTGATAAATACCAGAATTCCGTGTGAAAATGATTACGCCTAATTTTTAAATACAACCTGGCCAGCGACATTGTGGGGATCTGGGGATACGACTTAATTTATTTTATAATACAAAAGTATATTGTGTGTTATATGTGACCTGCCACCACAAAATGAGAGTAAAGTTGCACAATGTGATTCAGAGATATGGCCATCCAAAGTCAAAATATGAAGGAGTGGTCAATTTTAAGATTTTGCATAATTTGGAAAGCCCAAGTCCTCTACATATTCCCCATCTTTTGGGTGAGATCAGATGATCGAAAACCTCTTAAATTACGCGATTTTGCGTAGTGTTTGCGTAGTTTAGTGTTTGGATTAAAGTCCAATAGTGGTCTAATTAACACGGTAATTAAAAATGCAAATCAGGTCCTCGTAAGTATCCCTCGTTTTCGATATTTTGATATTTTGCTGTTGTTTGTGTGGAAAATTTCAAGAAGAAATGATGATTAGAACATAGCTGTTGCTATGCTCAACCGAACCTTACTTGTCCTGTTTTGTAAGAAAAATTTGCGATAGCCATCCGGTAATCTCGGAAAAACTTTGCGTATGTAGTTGTAATCCGACGCAAACTGGTTAATAGGCTGAAAACGTCGTACTTTGTTTACGTGTGTGCTTTCCTATGGAAGCCAGTTGAGGTGGGGATGAGATCCCCCAAGCTCCTATAGGAAAACGCACATGGAAACAAAATGTCACGTCATTATGTCATAAGTCTAATATTAGATCTTTGGCAATTTAAAAAAAGGAAAGCATTAAAAAAGGTGCAACACTATTTGTGTAATGATTTAGTGCAATATATTCAATAATGAATATAAATAGTGCTTATCCAGATCGTGGGAGTAAATACTTTTAAGTCGCTTTTTTCCGGCCAATAATCCGCCAATTTTAAAATAATCTATCACCCCTCTGTTAATTATGCGCCTATTAATCACTTGTTTTTTAATTAACTTGATCGTGCTATCAAAAACTGTAAATAAAAAAACCAGATGTACATTTTGTGGAATCTATGTTTATAGAATGAATTTTGATCTTGTCTTCCGTAACTCATTATTTGTTGAAAAATTCATCTAATTTATAAAGGCTTAATTAACCATGCTATTGTACTAAAATTAATGTCTACAGAAAAAAAGGAACAGTTTATTGAGCGTTCCAATGACAAAAACAAATGTCTACAAGTCCGTCAACAAGGTTAAATTCTTGTTTGGCAAATTTAATTTTATTTTTAAAAATATGTAATTTCAGGGGGGGGGGTGGTGGTAGGGCAAACACCTCCTATAGAATGGTTTGTGGTTAAAACTAAAATAAAAAAAATAATATTATTAACTAAATTTGTCAAAAATTTGGAGCCAGCGTCTTAACATAAATTTGGGGAAACGGCCAACTTAAGTAGGGCTGGCTAGCTCAACTGGGTGGGCACTGGTGCACTAATACAGAGAATTCAGGTTCAAACCCTGCTTTACTCCATGTCTTTGTTCAACTTTATTATTCAGTTTTATATAATACCTAACTCATCGTTGCCATGTGATTGGTAGAATTTAGTCGCAAGACATTGAATCAATACCCCATTTGATTGACTTCATATTCCATTGTATGATTTACCTCATTGCTGTGATTTTTTTTCATTCAGTTCGTTCTTTTCAGACGCGTGCCTCATTATTGATTACAGAGCTAGTAGTATGACATTGAACGTACATGCCCCATGCATAACCGACCACTGTGTCGATCACAACCTTAAGTATTGTATTTCATAAAATATCAAATGACAAGGATTAAGTTAGGAGTTATATATTTTAACACAAATAATAACTTTTGATTAGTGGAATAGAAGAAATATTTTCATAAGGTGAAAGATTGAATGTTCTATTCAACTCGGATGCACCTCGTTACAAATAGTCATTATTTTGTAAAACATAACACGAATATGTAATGAGTGAAGAGTCTATCGGCCTGTGGGTGTGTGTGTTTTATTGATTTAACTTTTAAATGATGATGTTTCTGAAAATTTATTGACAGTAAAACACTAACGGTGTATATTAGAAATATAAGAAATGTGTATAATTAACATGTTGCAAACTCCAAACCCTTACAAACAGCCGGCTAGCTCTCTGTTTGTACATTATTTATACCGATTATGGGGCGGGAACCAGCTTAGTCTGTAATAATGGATTTTTGGTTGGGCTGCCATATTAAACACAAAATGTGTGAAGTAATGCTTCAGTATAAAATGTACATTTTGTAGACCTATATATTGCTGTGGTCAATGTCTCCTAAGTCCTAAGATGAGTCGCAAGATAAAAGGAGTTTCATGAAATCGGCCCCTCAGGTTTTCTGGGGGGGTGGGGGGGGGGCGTCAAAGACTATTTTTTTAAGGGTGCATTCCACTAAATCTCTAGAAATCACTGCGCGCGAGCTCATTAATATTGTGTGATCTCTCCTGTAATTTTGAATAAGAGGACCCTGGGGCCTATTAATTGGACTGATTGTAGAAATATTTATGGAAATCAAGAATTGGTGACCCGTGGCTTCCAACTCAGGGGATTCCGTTCACACACAAAAGACCAATACATGGGTCTATTTGGCATAGAGCCAGGGGGGGGGGGGGCTACATTGAGTATAAACAAAATTCATTTCGTCAACTCTCATCAATTTAAAAAGAAAATTAGGCGCAATTACAAAATGCAGGGCCCACTGACAACTCCCGACTTTATTTACCTGAGGACATAGAATGGACTGACCCTAACCCTAACCCTGTATACCACAATACCAGTGTTGTAGTCGAGTCACCTATGTAGAGTCCGAGTCACGAGTCACTTGGTTCGAGTCCGAGTCCGAGTCACGAGTCACTTGTTTAAATAATTAAATAGTTAAAATACTTCAACCAGTTCACTTAGATGACTGGATCACTATTATGTCGTAAAATAAGAATTTGGAAATGACAAAATAAAACACATTTAATTTAAACAAAGTTCTGTGCCTGCAGTTAACATTTTATTTTAGGTTTTACCAATACTCCTTACCCCTTCTCCAGAATATCTTTTAATTATTTTTTTTCTTCAAAATAACAAATTATATACTGATTTAGTTATTTCTGAAAGGCAGGTAGCCAACAAGTTTTATATTTTAGAGGGGGGAGTCGGGTTGGTGTAGCGGTTCTTTCCTCGCCTTCCACCACTATGACCCGGGTTCGAATCCGGCCTGGGCCAATATGTGGAATGGGTTTTCAGTCCCTGCCTGACTCCGTGGGTTTTTCCCCAAGATATTCTTCTGGGGTTTTCCTCCCACCTCTAAAACTGTAACTTCTTCACATTAATTGTTGAATGAAATACAAAATTGTTGAATGAAATTTGTTCCCGCCTTGAATATGGCCATTGATGCTGGTACGGCGTTAAACCCTAAATACTCACTCACTCACTATATTTTAGAGAAACAAATACAAAATGTTATGTAAATCTGTCTGTCATGTTTAATAATGGAGATAGGTTTAATGAAGTTACCGTGCACCATATGGTGTGTCGACATGTGTGAAAACTGGTGCAAACAACACACAGCCATCTCAGTGCAATATACAGGAGGTGTTTTCACAGGTACCAGACATGCCAGACTATGGTCAGCTTCGGTTGCGTCTATGGCTAGATCAGCGCGTAAGCCGCCTATGTTTTAACATTAAAAAGAGGTAGCGATATAGCCGCAGCCAGCTAAAGCCGTCATTCGGATTCCAGAGACGAATTCCTATTTCCCTGGTAATGTGCATCAAACAGTGGCTATGGTGTTAAGGTTGACAGAATACCAGCGTTAATATTGGTGTCGTGCACAATAATGCTTTTACAGAAATATATCCCAGTGTTATCGTATTGAACATACACATGTAGTACATGCTCTGGTACCACATAACGACCGAGGGGCGAGACACAAAGGAGAACAAAGGAAACAAAGCCCCTCGGTCGGCGGTATGAATGGAAAAATTCGGTCCTCGATCGACGGTGCAAGCGCAAAGCAATGGGGATTGGGTATAGTAAAGGAATAAAGGAAAACACAATATCGAGCCTCGATCGTTATGTGGTTCACGACTGCATGTACGTGCGCTGTACACTACATGGCCATAGCAACACAGTAATCACGAACACTATTACATGCAACATCAGTGTAACTGCTTATTTCATGTGCTAAACGTTAATATTCCTCCATGTGTGCATGACGATCGGATCATTGGAATTGTTTTTAATATTTACCAAAAAATAAAAAAGGTATTGTTGGTGAAAATACGTGACTCGAGTCACGAGTCCTCGAGGTCAAGTCCGAGTCATGGTAGTCGAGTCCGAGTCCGAGTCTTTTACCGACGTGACTCGAGTCAAGTCCGAGATACCAAAATTGTGACTCGAGACGGACTCGAGTCCGAGTCCTGGACTCGAGTCATACAACTCTGCACAATACCCATAGAATACAGGGCCACTCCATTCTACGTCATAGGGTAAATACATGTAAGACCGAGAGCGGAAATTATTCTAGTCTTAATCTTTATAATTTCCAGTTAAAAAAATATTGCCACCCTATACTCCTGAGTGTCACTAGGCTCTTTCTTTCCATTTTTGTGTTGGTTTTGGATTGCCGTATTTTTGGGGAACCAGATCAGTGCGTGGAACATAAAGCAAACATGGCGGTGCCATATGCCAAGTGTACTCGCCAAAAATGTCTCATGTTTTAATCTATGAAATCTCACTGAAAACACAGTAATAATTACACACATGATAGAGAACAAAATGGGTTTCTTCTTTCTTTTCTTTTTTTCTCTCGCTGTCTTTTTATTCACGTACACATTTCAGATGCCTATCCGCCATGTTATCAACATGTTTACAATAGGTTGCGCTGAGGCTCGTAAATTTACACGTGCTTTTTTGTTACTGAAAATTAAAGACTTTTGTTGGACAAGTATGTAGTTTGTCTGCATTGTCAGTTTCATCCAATATTTGGACTGAGATGTATATTTGTATTTGTAGCATGCCCAGGCTAGGGCTATCATGACTGCTGGAGAAAACTTTTGACCAATGGTAGCAAAGGTAAGTTGACCTCACGCACGGGAGGGGGTCTGTATTGTTTGTTATGCAGATTTCTTAAACCATAGCAAAATGGATTCCATCTGGAAGGCCTCAATTAAAGGCAAGATTTTAAGAAAGACTGTGCACAAAAAAGGCAGAAACAATAGCAGAATATGGACAGGATATGTCCAGCAGAAATATGGCATCAAATTCACGCACAAGGATGCATGTGCACCATAGGTTGACTTATATTGTTTATTCTGGAGTCCTTGATCTTCCCTGGGGGTATGATGTCAGTCATCTGTGCCACAACTCCTTTTGAGTGAATTTTGATCACCTGTCACTTGAGGCACATGCAATGAACACTGCAAGATCTCCTTGTAAGAGATGCGGTTTGTGTTCCGGCCATGGCCCATACAAGGATTGTCTTCTTTAAAATGTAATTAAGGATAACATTTTTGCTCACCATTAAGTTTGATAACTGATATTACTCACCATTTTTGGATGCTACACTTGTTTGTTGCTTTTATTATTCATTTTGGATTGAAACGTATGCTTTAATTGTGCTCACTCTGAATTCTTTGCCAATTCACATCTGGAAGGATTGCTGACTTGGGTTCCAGCTGCCCTTTCTTGTACAATGACTTGACACAGTTGTACAAGTTATGTCGTTGTTCCCTACACTTTGCCCTTCGTATTTTGTGCTTCTAGCCTGTTGGGAATGATATTTTTCTTTTCTGTCCATTTGAGCCAGACTTTTGGCAGCCGGATATCCTGGCCAAACAGGACAACCTGCAGCTTCACACTTGAGAATGATTGAGTTGGCATGGCCATAGTTTACAAGGTGAACTGAGCTGTGGTCTCCTGAGAGAGCATTTCTGGAAAAGGTTAGTGTCCCTTTTGGATTAGTACTCTTAAAGGCATGGTTAACGGACTCTGTTTTGGTGTAGTTGTCACATCTGGTTTTTTGCATTGCCTTGTGACCAATTCTCTTCTAAATTTTCAGTAAAGCAGTTTCTTGTCAGACTCAAACATTTTCGGTTTTCCCCTATTACATGAACAGGAAGGTAGAGAAACCTGTAATTGCCATTGCAAACCAAGGATCACTTTTTGCTAAGGTTGTGGCGACCTTGGTAACATTCGGGAATGGTTGAGGCAGCCTGTTCAGCCATGTCATACATTTGGGCAAAGTTTCCTCCACATTTCTTGAAGATTGCCCCTGCTTCTGCTTGTACCCTGTGACTTACATCGTCACCTAACCGGTGTTGTATCTTTTTCATTTCTTTTTTAGTTCTACCAGGCATCATGTCACCACTGAATTTGGCCCGACTGATGGCTGAACTGAGTGATCGATTTAAGTGAGGTGGGTCAAGAAAGTGTTCTTGCTCGATACCTACTTTAATTCTCATCTGAGACATAAAACCTTTTGCCAAACACCCGTCCGCATCGCTTGTTAATCTTTCTGCCAACAAGTGTTACTTACACTCTAGAAGTTTCTTGGCACATTAAATTCCCCCTTCTCTTTCATCCCCCATGTTGTAATTTGCTGGGCGTGTAGCAGTACAAGAATCCGTGTGCTCGGAACACTTGTTACTGCTGTGTTTGCCTGACATTTGATTTACAGAGTTTATTCTCGTGGTGGTACATTTTTTTGGTGGTTACATTCTCGTGTACGCCCCTAGTTTGGGTTGCCGGCACAAATGGTGTTTTTTTCCCGACAGTTTCTCAAGGGGTTATTGTATTGTCTGTCTAATTCGACAGCAGTTTTTTTTCTGTCATGGCCTTGTAATTCTCGAATACCTTTGACCAATTTTCTCTTATCAGTCATACTTCTAACATTGTCATTGATAATAATGTCCCCACATTTGCTCGCTATTTTCTGCAGCCCACTGATTGAAGGAACAGTTGTACCCAATGCTGTCAAGTCGTCTTGCTCCTGTGGCTGCAATACTCGTGTTGAGGAGACCAACTTGGAAGGCCATGTTTGGAGTTGCAGTGCGTCGGCCTCTGCTGACCTGAGGTATCTCTGAGTTCAGAGATGAGCGAGCTAGGTTCTTTCTACAACCAACCAGGTGCCAGAACTAATAAAACTCAGTTAAAGATCCAGTGATGTCAAACCCGGCACGAGGGGATAGGTAGTTCAAAGACACAGAGAGCACACAGAGGGGAAACAGTAGGAACTCAAAATGCACGCGATAGACGGACAGTTCTATGGTTATAATTATTTACTGAGTTCAGGTTAGTATAAGGATTAAAGATGCCGGCGTGTAAAAGTTCTTACCAGTCTATTTCATTAAATTTCAACAAGGAGACCAGAAAAAAAATGTCTAAAAAGCGAGACTCGTCAGGTGCAGTTCGCTCAGACCCATGGGTAGGTTTCGTCTCGAGACTGCACCACCTACCCCATAAGAACTTTTACTTGGTGTTGGAGAGAGAGAGAAAAAAACAAACAAGTGTAAACATAAAATTACCTTGCAGTCGGTCAAATTACGTTATAGCGCTAGTATACAGAGAAAGGCGTATAGCATCGAGGGCAGCTGAGGGTGAACGTGAACCAGGAATTCAAATCATCATTCTAGCCATGTGCGCTCCACACGCGCGTGTCTTTGAACTACATTTCCCCTCGTGCTGGGTTTGACATTAGTAGATCTTCAACTGAGTTTTATTAGTTCTGGCACCTGGTTGGTTGTAGAAAGAACCTAGCTCGCTCATCTCTGGGAAAGGCCAGTTGCAATTGTTCATTTATGAGTCTGATATAGGAAGATGAAACATCAGCCTTTTCTCTTATCAACTGACATGTCAGACCATTGCCTTTTAAAAGAAAGTTTGTTTCCTCTTAAACATGCCCTTTCTGTAGTGTACCATGGTGGATCTTTTAATTGGTGAGTAATTATGGTTTAATATGAAGAGTTTTGTTTATTCCATGTCACTATGAACATCTAACAAAAGAATAATGGTGCACTAACAATGAACATCTATTGTTACCCACGCCGAGCGTGCCGCATACGTGGCCACACTATTTATTCAAGTATATCGATAATGACAGACCGCATTTGGAATATTGGAAGTTGCATTTAAAAGATTTGAATATTTAGTTTTTTCCATCTTGAACGGAGTTTTCCGCAACGCGACATTGCGGTTTAGCATGATACCCGTCCAAATGGGAATACGCATATCGTTTGGGAATACGCGGTTCTAGATTTCGAATCCAAGTTGGCAAATCTCGGGCCGGATACGCGGCAAATTAAAAATTTTAAACAGTATTTGCCCACAATATGCCAGACTTATTTACACGGGTATCATACTAGGCCGCAATGTCGCGTTGCAGAAAACTCTGTTAAAGATAGAAAAAAATTAAGATTCAAACCTATTTTTTTTATCACTTGTTGGGTTTGCTCTTACAAAAACACATGATTCAAAGAGATCACAATCTGTTTTTTTATACAAACCATTTTTTTAGTTTGGAAAAAGTCATCTTCACTGTCAAATTTGTCCTAAAAACCATCCTTTCCCTTAATGCCTAACGAAACGGAGCGTCTGTATTTCAGTTTAAATTTTGCGCTTGTCATACCAATTTTGTTTGGTTTTGGGGGTTTATTAAATCACAAATATTCTTATGAATAAACTGATGAAAATTGAAAAGCCCCTAATGTTAGTATTCATTGGTAATTTCCGTTTTTTTATCGTCCCTCTGTCACGGGTCACCGCTCATGAATTATGCATTTCATTTGATCTGGATTTGAAAATGACACATGCGCACAACTGTATGTCGCTTTAATAAGAAACAGCGGTGACTCCTCTGGTTTCCCCTGTCTATTGTCCTAACCCTCCACATTACTCCTATTCATACTTCTTTGTTACCGTAGTTCTTTCTTTGATCCTACCCACACTGACCTCGCCCTTGTTCCACTGGACTCTGTGCTTTTTCTTTTGAATTTCTTCCGCCAACCATGATGTGCATCATGCTGTATATGTTGCACTATGTGTGACCTGTCACCACAAAATGAGAGTAAAGTCGCACAATATGATTTGGAGATATGGCCATCCAAAGTCAAAATATGAAGGGGTGGTCAATTTTGAGATTTTGCGTAATTTGGAAAGCCTAAATCCTCCTCTACATATTCATTTGTTGGGTGCAATCAGATGATCGAAAACCTCTTAAATTACGGGATTTTGAGTAGTGTTTGCGTAGTTAATGTTTATATTAAAGTTCATCAGTGGGTAATTAAATATGCAAATTAGGTCTTCGTAACTGTCCCACGTTTTCGAAATATTGATATTATGTTGATTATACAATAGTTTGTATGTGTGAGAAGGTTTCAAAAATAAATAATGATTAGAACATAGCCGTTGCTATGCTCAACCGAACCTTACTTGTTCTGTTTGGCAATCTCTTGTGTGTTTTGTTTATGATGTTTATAAGTAAGTTTTCTCACAAACACGTTTTGTAAAACTCGTGACCTTCTGGAGCGCTGTAAAATGTATTTATCGCAAAACTCCCAAGTGCTAAATACCATTGGAAAGCTCTCTTTCTCAAGAAATTGAAAATACCAATATCTCAATTTTCAATTTTCCGACTTTACTCTCATATTGTGGTGAAAGGTCACATATATGTTTGTTTCTTGTACACAGCCATTTTGTCTCTGAAGAAGATCTTGTTAAAGATCAAAATATTAGGCCCTCTTAACTTATTTGATAAGAATAACTGCTCGACGCCGGTTAAAAACAATTTGTGTTTTTTGTGCTTTTCTCAGCATCCATGATTGTAAAACGTTAGACAGGTCAGTTGAACGTTATTTATTATAAAATACAACCCCCCAAATCTACCCATTCCTGATAATTCTAATAGTCCTGAGATCACAACCAGATGTTGACTCTTTCAAACCCATCTCAAAACCCACCTTTTCACTTGTGTACATGTATATCGGTAGTTTTCTCAGACCCCAGCGCAGTGAATAGATTTTTCTAGATACCAGCGCTATGCAAGTTTTTATTATTATTATTATTATTATTACCAATGGTGTGTCTTACCTTTATTACCTACAGTTTCAGGTTTCATTCACAGAAATGTTGATTTTGATAAATAAAGGGGGAAAATATAATTGTGTGTGCATCGTTGTGTTGTTTTACAACAGAGCCGGCTATTTCAAAGCCTGTTTTCTCAGTCCTGTAATTTGAACTCCAATGAAGTAATTAATATCCAAACATGTCATATTTCCAGAACAGAAGGGGCTATGGAGCTCTATTATATACCAAATAAAAGCGTACCCTGCAGGCTTTCCATTCATTAACCCAAATTGTCCAACAATAGTTGTTACCATTTAATATCGCCACAAGTTGCCTGACAATGGGTATGCAGGCAATAAAGACCTTTTGTGAGTGACAACAATAACCATATAATGAATATTTTGTGTATCTTTCTCTTCTCTCCTGTTTTCTGTGTGTAGTGTAATCAGTCTGGTGACATTTATGGGGGTTGAAAAAGAAGTAGGCGGCCAATTAAACTGATGATGGGCTGGAATCAGGTTTATTTACTGACTCTGATGGTATACCGGGTTGATGGTCTGTGAGCATAGGCCCGCAGGGCCAATTTCATGAAATTGGTTAGCATGAAAATTCTTCCTTTGCAATTACAGGGTTACAGTGGTGGCTTGGGACATCCCTAATGTGTACTCTAACACTTTTAACATCAACATTTTAAGCGATGTTTGTATGAATTAATAATGGCAGTCGGACTTATAAGGCGTCGCACGTTTGAGAAAAAAAAAATTAAATGTCTAAAAATGCATCTCAGAGTTGCATATTTGGAAATTTTCACAGAGTAGTTGGTTCAAAGTTGAAATCTTAGAATATTTTTTTCTCGGAAAATACAGCATTCACAGATGTAATACTTCATAAGCACCATTCTTTAGATTTGAAGAACCGTTGCTGTTTCAAACAATAAAACTGACAAATAGTATACTATAACTTGAACATGCCTGCTCGTCCAACAAGTGATACTTGTCAGCATTTGTGACCTGCTCTGCAAAAATGAGTCTGATCTGTAAAAAAAACCAGTTGAACGGTTGGTTAGAAAGAGCAGGAAATTAGCTTTCATTTGATAAGACACAATATGAAGTGTAATGCCTTCGTCCTTTACAATTTATTGAAATGTGCACTTTCTCAGTTTTATTTTAAAAGTCTTTGCAAAGAAACGGGGATTTAACATTTCAATTCATCATCGCACTATCTGGTAGAAAGATAACAAAAACTTATATTTAATCTACTTTGTGAATCAAAATAACCTTTTGTATCGATCATGTCAGAAAAAATACATATCACAGAAACCAGAAAGTCTTAAAACAAAACCAAACAATTGGAAAGAAAAATAACCTCCGATACATTAAACCGCCCTATACATGTACATAAAAGTGTATTGTGCGACATCTGACTCATTTTTGCAGAGCGGGTCACATTTAATATATCGCTACAAGTTGACTGACAATGTGTATGCGGGTAATAAAGCCCTTTTGTGAGTGACAACAATAACATTTATTTAACATTTTGTGTATCTTTTTCTTCTCTTGTGTTTTACTGTTTTCAATTTATCTGGTGACATTTATGGGGGTTGAACAAATAAGTAGGCGGCCAATTAAACTGATGATGGGCTGGAAACAGGTTTATTTTCTCTGATTATAGTATACATGATGGGTTGTGGGACCTATGAGCCTTTATTTGGTTGGGAGATGAGATTTTGTGGACTTATAAGGCGTGGGACCTATGAGGCATCAGACCCCACACTTAGCATGAGGTCAAGCAGAATAAACTTTGACCTTTTACTCTGGGCAAGCCATAACATCGATCGTTGTTACATTTTTTAAATAAGGCCTCGGGTTTATACTCATTGTGCTTGCGAAACATGAAACTGTGATCTCAGCTGGGTTTGCCTGAAAGCTTGAAATAATCAATTTGTTTTCATTATGTAAATAATTGTAATTGGTCAGTCGGGAGGGGGGAAGGGAGGGAGGAGAGACTAGGGGTTAACCCAATCATCCCTGTTATACATTTTTGAAGTGCATGTTTGAAATGATGGGTTGATATTCTTTTTACTGCAGGTCAGCCTGATAAGCTTTCCTCCTAAGAAACTATTCACCAACTGGTCTGAGAAGGCCATCACCAAGCGCAGGGCTGATCTAGAGGTAAGATTCACTAAATATCTGTAATTGAATTCTGAATCTAAATTCTGTTGTGTAAACTTTGAACTAAAAAACCTATAAATACAGGATGGTTAAACAAAAAGTTAACCAAAGTTGAAGGTGATTGTTCACCCACCTCCTACAATTCCAGAAAATTTGTGTTTATAGTGGAACCGACCAACACTCAGAAAACTAAAAAAAAGTGTGTGTTCTTTATAATTATATGATACAATATTTGCAATTTATTTTTTTATTATTAACACAAAGCTTTGTTGATTTCTTCAACCAAGATCAAAATCACACAAAAGAATTCTTAACAATTTATAGAATACATAAATACTGCAGTGAATGCGTGTGAATCCCAGACATATAAACCCATAGACCGCCATGATTTTGTGATTTTGTGTTAAACGCATTGCCCAGTATGCGCACAGAATGTAAAAAGCGTGCGGTGCGTGCAATGGCATTGCGCAATAGGCACGTAGAACTCGTACGGTACCAGTTACGCGCAACTATTCACCGACGCTTGTTTTGCCTATACTTTCTCCAATCACGGTTTTGTGCACACGACTGGCGGTCTATTTGTTTATATGTCTGTGGCTTGGGTGCTTCTTGGCCTAGCCATCTTGGGGTTGTTTCCGGTTTTTGTAACGTTTTGTATGTTGGTCATTCCATCGGGTTAGGATACAGTGTGTTAATATATTTAGACATTGACTACCATAATAAATGTGTTGCTGTGTAATACATATAGTGCTCCTTTAAAAAAAAAAATGCAGTGAGTTCTCCATATTATTGTATTAAAGTGTTGAGAAAACACAAAAACTGAAAATATGAACATAAAACTGACACGGTATCAATGTTACGTCCGATTGGCACTTTTTTTCATATTTTTGTTTAACAATAATTTACATGATTTTAATTGTTCTAAACTATTCCACCCTCAAATACAATAAAATACCTGAATCAAATGTAATGGTACTTTTAAAGATATCAATGTCACATACATATTCTAACGTATGTCCACTGCTGCAGTCCCATCTGGTAGCTCTGGGGCCTATTTCACAGACCTACATGTACACTAAAAAGTCTTACGCAGTAAAAATTGATTACAGTCAAAACTCCATGTGCTTTTTAAGCTAAGCAAAAACCAGTTGAATACAGTCACAAACAATATACATTACTTTTTGTTGCGCTAATAGCAGCTCCTAAGCTTCTAAATTGGCCTTTGGTCAAAAGTTCTCTAAACCCCAAAAGCTCTGTAATTAAATCGAAATTACACTTCTACTACATGGATTTCAGCAAGTAAATAAGTTATAATATATAATACAGTTAAAATATTTTCAATTTTCGTCTCAGCCTAACTCTGGATAAAATAAAGTTAAATACAGATTTGACTTCTGACTAGCGCCCTTGTACAAAGATACTGACAATTTGGGAGACCGCCAACATAGGGCAAGATAGCTCAGTTGGTAGAGGTCGGTCCGGTATTCTGGAGGTTGCTGGTTTGAGTCCTGCCTTGCCACTTTCTTTGTTCACTTCAGAAATGTATGCAAATTTACCTAGTCAGTTTCCCTTGTGGTTTATTTGTGTATTATAAGATACAAAGTCCCAGGTTGTTTGTTTTTGTATCTGCTCACCAATGTCTGTCAGTTAAATGTATTGAATAAATACATTCAATCATATTTGACTTGTTATGACATTTCAGTAATGTTCATGTTATTCATCAAGTTTCTAAGCTTTCCAACAGTAGTCCAGACTCATTTGAAAACTCCAAGAATGTGTTGACATCAATTTTCAGAATGGAAATAGTTACCACCACATTTTACCCAAAGAAAAGGTACACAACGACTGAGTACATTTTCTATTTTGTACATTTCTCATTTTTCACTTTAAAGGAAATTTAAAGTAATATCTGTGATAAAGCCAAAACACAATAACAATCATGAATGACATGTGTGCATGTCCCTTCTGAGCAGCCAACTTCATAATATTTGATTTCCTTCTTAACCTCTTTGGTATTTGGTATCGATCAAAGTAAAATGTTACCAGTTACAACGGTCTCTTAAAATTAGGAACAACTTACAGATAGGTGGATAGTCAGTGACAACATGAGAATACCATGCCATGCAGGGTTTGGCGTAGTTCCTTATTCCTCCAGTAATAGATGAAGCCATTCAGCCAGCAGTTGGTGAAGAAGCCAATTTGTGCCAAGAACACCCAGGTAACTGGAATTAGCTTGATGGCAAATAACAGCATGGTAATGAAGGAAGGTGTCCAGCAGATGAACACTGTACCAGTTATCAGGAACACAGTCGTGGCAGACTTGGTGCTGACTGGCCGCGGAGCGTTTTGTCCGTCCGGACAGTTTCCAATTGGATTTTGAGCACCGATGCGCCGGGCTTGACGTCGGGCCACTTTGAGAATGCGAATGTAAACTATCAGGATGATTGTGATAGAAACGGGAACTAAGCATTTTAAGGCAAAGAAGCAAATCTTACAAGGAAACCTGCACTGACCAGCGTCATCTACTTGACTTTTTGTCAGGATCCCAAACAGAATGATATGCACTGTGAGTGTTGCCGCCCACAAAGAACCAATCATGACTTTTGCCACCCTCGACGTCATCAAACTTGTGTAACGCAGTGGATATATGATGGCGATATAACGATCAACCGTTAAAAGGGTGAGGGACAAGCAACTGAGAGTATAAAACGTTGGGGTCACGATCCCTAACACTATACAAAGAAAACCTCCCAACACCCATTTGAAATGATTTATCAACTCGAGCAACAATGGACATGCGACAAATATCCCAGTGCAAAGATCAGAAACAGCGAGAGAAGCCATAAACAACTTGGTCGTCTCTTGCATGTCAGTGGCACGGTGTAGAACAAGAAGGCATAGCGGGTTTAAAACCACGATCAGAAGGATTGTCGGAACCAGGATAATGCTGCCGATGATAAGGATTGGCTCTGTAGAACCCACTGTTGATGTCTCAGTGGTCCATTCAACTGCCTCATTCACTGTAGAGTTCATGCTTGCCAGGTTTCATCGGCTACCTTTTCATCAGCTGGACTGTATATCTGACAATGGAGCAAAGGAGAGGTAAGAGTCTTATCCATGTACACCAGCAAAAGTCATCACTGTACGTACGTAGTCGGGTAGTGGTTCTTATGTTGTTGGTGTTTTTTTGCGATTGCCGTCCGGGAACAATTACAGGATATATAGCGTGATCATTTTGCAGGATGCCTACAATCTTTATTTACTTTAAACAAAGAAAGATATTTCTTAATCCTGCGACGTGCCACCGCACTTTTTTTTCAAAGTCGCTTCGCCGTAAAAAAACAATTGATTTTTCATCCATTGTTAAAACAATCTCATATTACATGTATTCTTAGTTCAAAGCATGCCGAATAGCATGGTAACTGCTGCTTGAACCCTGGGCCCAATTTCTTGGCTCTGTTAACCACAGAATTCCTCGCTTACGGTCACCATTTTCCGCTAACCGCGCTAGCAGAAAAATTATGTGCTTACCCTGTAAGCACAGAATCCTTAGTTACGGGGTGTACGCATGCTCAGAGACCAAAATTCCGCGCTAACGTGTGAAATACGTTTACCGTAAGCACCAAATTTTCTGCTATATAGTATAGTAAGCAGGGATTTTCTGCTATAGTAAGCAGAGCCAAGAAATTGGGCCCTGGTTGAACCAGTGACACAGCTTTTTGCAAAGGAAAGTGCTGCCCCACGAGTATCTCTTTACTTTGTGTACATAAAGGGGCAATTAAAGTCTGGGTTTATTAGACCTATACCCAAGCAATTAATCATGCTTTTGTTGCCTTGCCCCATTCAACAACACCAGCTGGGATCGAATATATTCAGACACTATGGAAAAGTACTGTGGTGACATATAAAGCCATAAAACCGAACAGCATGGGGGTTACACACGAAATACAACCGACTTTGAAAAAAGTACGGAAGCGCGTTCGTGTAAAAACAAAATGGCCACACGTCGCAAGGTTAATTAATATTTCTGTAGTAAAGATTTTTGATATGTGACCTGCTCCCACAAAACCAGACATAAGTTTGTGTTTTTTTAAGTGAGATATTGTTATTTCCATTTAGTACACATCTTCAGCTTTCATTTGGTACTAGAACCATATTCATACCATACATTAGTGCTGGACGATAAGGCAATTTTATCTTGACGATATGATATTTGCCAAAAGAAAATCGAAATCACATACATTTTAATACATTTAAACAAATTGGCATATCGCCGATATCGGTTTTAAAATCGGTAATTTTTTTCGCGACTCGCATTTTCCTTAAAAAAAATCGGAGATACTTGTGTTTTGAACTTTTATCCACGTATACTTGTATGTTTGAAAGCAGGAAACTGGCAGTCATTGTGCCCAATGCGCCTTCGGCCTTGATGAATGATAAACCTAGCTGGCCATGCGTGGTGTGGCATGGCATCATAGAGCTATATTAAATTGCTAGAGCCCTAACTCTTCATTCTCACTCGCAGAGATACTTTGAATCCATTCTGCGCGCAGACTAGACATTTTGAATTCATGTGCGTGTTGTAAAACATAATAGGCCTACCTGTACAAATAAATGGATTTAATTTTGAAAGTGTACTCTAAATGCAATGCGTGTGCAAGTAGAACAGACGCAAACAACTTTACGCGCGTCGTGTCAGTTTTAAAAAGTCATAGCAAAATCAACTGCAGCGCGCGGATACGCAAGCGCATTTGCAATGTTGGCGCTCATTTGCTGATCTTGCGTTTTAGTGTTGGGCGTATCTGCTTCAGTAACGCACTGTATTAGAAAACAAATGCAGATATGCAAATAGCCGTACAAAAGCCGTAAACAATTTTAAGGTTTCCAATAGGTTTGTGCACAAACATGAATGCGCCCAGCTCAGCATAATTTAATATAGCTCTATGTATGTTATGTATTATGTATATGCAGCTAAGCATTTGCTATTAAAGGGCTATGACCTCAGATGGTTGCTTCATCACCGGTTTGCGCACGTACACTGTAGGAAAGAAAAAATGAAAAAAGACAACGTGTTTGATGGACGATCATGGCGGTATTTACAGAAAGCTTTGGCGGTGTTCGAAAGCTGTTTGAGCGTACCTTTGGCGACATTTTTGTCATGCCCTAATTTGTTTGCCGATTTTATCGCTATATCGGCGATATCGCAGAGAAAAAAACTACGTACGCCCCAACGTGTTTAATGGACGATCATGGCGGTATAATTACAGAAAGATTTGGGGGTGACCGTGTTCGAAAGCTGTTTGAGCGTATCTTTGGTGACATTTTTGTATGCCCTAATTTGTTGCCGTTTTTGTCGCCATTTCGGCGATATCGCGGGGAAAAAAAATCAAATACGAAAACAATTAATATTGCCAGCTCTACCATACATACATGTACTTTGAATTTTAGGAGGAATTTAAGACGATGTATTCTGGACATAAATTATCACTTTTAGGACACAGTTTGCCTCAATAAATGCATGATTTTGGTACTTTCTCATCAATAAAGTTGATTTTGTTTAACTGGGATTTAAAGTTGGGTTTCCCCAAAATAAAGAAAAAATAAAATCGTTGTCCGCCAGATTTTTCACCCCATTTCAACTTTGACGAGCTGTATCTCAAAATAGCCTGTGTTTCGTAGGAGCTGGTCACTTATCTGCAAATGTTGTATCTTACGTTTAAGATGAAACAATGAGACTGGCATTAATGTCAGTCAGTTGAATAATAATAATAAAATAATAATAAAAACTTGTATAGCGCTGGTATCTAGACAAATCTATTCACTGCGCTGGATGATTAGAGGGGGGGGGGTCATTTATTAAAGCATGAAACAAAGC